>JAQIXS010003907.1:0-16669 GCA_034700785.1 Rossiulus vilnensis | reverse complement strand
GCGCGTGATAAGGACCCTAGCTTTTAGGTTCGGTTTTGGACGTTATTTCTGTTCTGTGTAATGACATCAGTGATTCCTTTCAACTTTAATAACTTGTTTTAAATGTGGCAGAAGGACGACTGGTTTTGAAAAACACCCGGAAGTCGGAAGTGCACTCTCAACTGCACGAATCAGTTTGTAATTGTGCGGGTTACGCTCCGAGAGGTGCGAATGGACGCAGCATCTCGAGAGCTGCATGCTCTCAGGAACGGTTATCGGTGTGGATTTTAGCAGAAATCACCTTTTGCGAGCTGTGTAGTCTCAGTGACTCACCGAGCGTACTCTCAGCAACGCTGCTACTCATGAGAAGCTGCTACCGCTCTCAGCAAATTCATCATTCGCACGAATGTCCACTCAAAACTGAGCACTATATACATGCATAGAATGGAGGGGATTATTGCTATTGGCTCATGGCGAGGGAGGGGGGGGGGGTGGAATTGATCGAAATTTCAACAATTTTCGGCGTTTTCCATGGTCATTTTTTCTTAAATGGCGCGGGTTTCACCTCCAAATCTCCCCCTTATTCGGCACGGCCCCGGACTGCGCCCGAGTCTGATTACTATCACTGTCTCAGTGAGTCAAAGGTCAAAGGACTCCCTCTCCGAGAGCACTCTCACCAAGTTTCCATTAGTCTCAGTGAGCAAAAGATCAAAAGACCCTCTCCGAGAGCACTCTCATGCAAGTTTCCACTTGGGTCACAAAAACCCTCGTGAGCTGCGTACTCTCAGGAGTCACAGATAGCACACGCCGATCCGGCCCTGAGGCGCTCTGATAATGGGCTCTCAGAACACAATCAGGGGCGCGTGCTGTCAACGCCTCATCGTCGCCGATTGGCGTTCAATCGACGCCGGCCTCGCCCCTCCTTCCCATTGGTCGTCCCGACCCGCCCCCCCATCAAGCACCGCCCCATCCGCGCCCCGCCCCTCGACTTCCCAAATCGTCCCATTCCGAATGATCGCGATCACTCGATCACCTGTCCCGCTCGGATTTCGTCCGGCGCAATGCACACCATGCACCACCACCACCCGTTCTCGTACCCGTTCGTCGGCGCCTTCCCGGTGATCTACGCGTGCTCCTCGCCGCCCGCCGACGACCAGCGCAGTCCGGCGGCCAGCCCGGCGGCCTGCTGCGGCCGCCTGCCGTACGCCAGCGAGTGCGCGGCCGCGGCGCCCAGGAGCAGCGGCCCGCGTCCCTTCACCATCGACGCCATCCTCGGCCTGCACGACCACGGACGCGTGCAGGCGACGCCGCCGGACTGCCGCCCTCAGCCGCAGGCCAAGGCGGGATTAAAGTGCGGGGTCAGCCGGGCGCATCGAAGGATCACCGCAGACGGTAAGCATGGCCAGAGTCCTCCTGCTGGTAACCGTAGTCTGGCAGGGGGCCCATTCGGTTGGGGATGGGGACGGTTGTGTCAGATGGTCTGGTTGCTGTGGCACGCTCGCGTGTTGGGACACGTGCGCTTTGACGCGACGAATATTCCAAAATCGGAACGGGAGCTGGGCGTGCTAAACGCGGGACACGGCAGATCGGAACGCCAGTTTGGTGTGCGAAAGGTCACAAAAACGACACCGAAACGTGACACGCCTGGTATGCTTTGGGGGTGCTCCAAATTCGGGATTAGGACGTTCACTTTGCGTGCTAAATGCAGGATACCGATTGCAGATTAGAACGTTAACCCGGCGTGCTAAATGCAGGGTATTGCAGATTAGAACGTTAACTTGGTGTGCGAGATATTACAAAATTATACCGAAACGTGACAAGCCTAATATGCTTTGGCGTGCTAAGTATTCCAGGTTGGAACGTTAACTGGGCGTGCTAAATTGACATTTCTTAAACATGTTAAATATTCTAAAATGATATCGAAACGTGACAAGCATGACACGCTAAATTAACTTGGCTTACTAAATATTCCACACTGGCAAGTTAACTGGCGTGGTAAATGTTCTAGATTGACACGTTTCTGAACGTTCCCTAAACATCGTGTGGTTGACATGCCAAATTTTCCAAATTGAACGTTTTCTTGACTGGATTGACACGTCGTGATAAATGTCCCAAGATTAACTTATACATAAGCGTGCCCCGATGGAAGTGACATGCAATATGTTTGTTTTTAAAACACGTCAATCATTTAAGGGGTGTTCTAATTATCTAATATACGGGTCTCAACAATGATGCTGAACCTCCCACCAATTTCAAATTAATTAATTCCAAATGGATTAGTCTTATAAAATTGTATATTATTCGACGATGAAATTATACATGTACATCAACAGTACATGTGTAATATCGTCACGTATAGGTTCTGCAATGGAACACATTTTATTTGAAACATGTAGGCCTATATGTATTTGTAAACGTTTTGGCTACAACTCAATTAAGAATGGGCCCGGGATGCATGGACCCGAGCTTGCTAAAATCTGAGTTTTGTCCGCGGCGTTCTTAGAACAGACGTAGATCGGTTGAACAAGATATCGAAAGTTTAGAATTCTTCGTTTTGCACATTAAAATTTGTTGCGAGTTTGCAATTTTACTGGGATTTTTTTTTAAATCATCGAAATGGATATTTCCTGGATTATTTTAACAAACGACTGAAATGTTCAGATTTTTCTTGTAAAATCATTAATATTATGGACAAAAGTGCGATTTTGGTTTTCATGGAATGTTTCGTTCAAATTGCAGATAAAATATCGAAATCATCGCAAATTTCCAATGCAATTCAGTCCACGTGTCAACAATTTGCCAAACAAGAATGATTTTTTAGGAAACATTTATTACACTAGTTAAGTGATTTTTAAAAAAAATAATTCTCGTTTCTACAGTATCAATTGAATGCATTTTAATTTTGATACTGAATGCAATTTTAGAGGAAAAAAAATTCATTCAAAATTTTGAAAACTTCATACAATTTCGCTGCGAAATCCAAAAACGATTCTAATTTCGATGTACAATTTCGAGCGAGTGCTTTCCATGCCAAATTTTTAAAATTCCAATACGTGAAGTTGTTTTACCAGCACGAAAACATCGAGAAATAAGAAATCCATGTCAAATCCGGAAAACTTATTTTCCTATAATTTAAAAAGATATCCTGTTGTATAAACTCAATTTTCAGAAAAATAACAATGTATGCCAAGCAATCTCGCTATAATTTCAAATGGAAACTTTTTTTGTCCAAACCCCAGAAATTCAGGAAAACAATGCAAGCCAAGTTTGTAAAATTCCAATTCGGCTAAATAATTCCAAGTGACATCCTATTTATGACCCCGAAATTCGGAAGGGGGGGAGGTTGAAGTTGTGCCGCATTTTGAGTTCTGCCCCCAGGACCAGGTCCCATGCACGGGGCCCAAAAGTGCCCTGAATGACGTGCAATAATTGTAAAAGTCCCATCCACAAAACTCGGAATTTTATATGGTCATCGATCGATGAGTGCGATTAGCATCGTTTTCACTTCTCAGGTGAATGTCGTAAGGCCCCCCCCAGGGCCTCCTCTTTTCCACTGTTCAATGGACCATTATGGGCTAAATGGGTTTACAACCCCCAAAAAAAGCCGCCCCTCTCGGAGCTAGACAAAGAGGACAATGGGCCGCTTTTGTCCCAGAAACAATGGCGCGACCGACAAATGCCACATTAGTGTCCTAACATGTTTTCAGGCATTCCTAAACCTGTAAAACAATGACCCAGGGCCCCAGGCGCATTAGAACTGGCCGGCCGCTCGAAGCACCCCCATTCTTTCAAGGCTCATCAGTACCTGGAATTTATGTCCTGGTCTGAACTGGTCAACATAACAGCATTACTACTGACGCACTAGGGTACTAAATCCCTAAAAAGGTTTCAGACTGGATTTGTCATATGTCCATTTGATTTGCGGTTAAAGCTGATTAGTTTGACACCAAACATGACTGACGTCGGTTGGGAATTTGGCTTGTAATCACATCAGTGCTACTGACGCACTAGGGTACTAAATCCCTGAAAAGGGTTTAGACTGGAATTGTCATGTCCGTTTTATTTTACGGCCCAAGCTAATCTGGTTGACACCGAAAATGACAGATTGGTTTCCAACGGTCCTGTTGACGACTTTGGTACCATATTCCTTGCCGAATATTTTCCAAGCTTGAATGACATATTGGGGCTTGTCTCTTGCATCTTATTCTAACTTTGTAGCTGATCAGTTTTACACCAAACATGATTCGGATTGGTTGGGAATTGCATCTGTAATCACGGCGGGATGGTTGGCAAACCTGGACACCATATTCCTAATTAGACATGGATTATTTCCGTGATTAAAATAAATGTTTAGATTGCTTTTGGAGACTTTAAAGGACTTTTTGGGTGCAACTAATTCTGCCGTCAAAGCTGGTCAGTTTGACACCAAAGACGACATGAATCGGAGGAGAATTACGCTGGTAATCACCGCGGTACTATCAACGAACTTGAGCACTATGTTCCTAACTAGACAGTTGCGTCTTTTCCAAGCTTGGGTGAAATTTTGCGTTTGTTCCAGGCAGCTAGTTTTATTCTGAGTTCAGAGCTGGTCAGTTTGACACCAAAGACGACTTGAATCGGGTGAAAATCGCACTCGTAATGACCGCGGTACTGTTAACGAACTCGAGCACCATGGTCCTAACTAGACAGCTGTGTGTGCGGAACTATTTAGAAAAACGCGCGTGTTTGACGTCCCAATTTTTTGTTCGATTTCAGGCAAGGAATGCCGGCGAAGCTTTAGCGAATCAGGTGTTCACGAACTCAGCGAAAAAACCACGAAATCAAAACGAGTACGGACCATTTTCACGCCGGAGCAACTGGAGAGGCTAGAAGAAGAATTCGATCGACAGCAGTACATGGTGGGACAGGAGCGGCTCTTCCTGGCAGCCACTCTCAACCTCACGGAAGCCCAGGTAGGACAAATTCTTTGAACCAATTAGAACCACGCTGCAGAAAGTTACTCTAAATGAACTCATCACACGTCGAAAACAGCACATTAACTCGGCATTATGTTGCTTTATGATGAGTTAAACAACTCATCAGACGTTTGTATAGTCGAACTTATCAAGTGAACTCATGAATTTTCTTACAGAATTGAACAAGTTCCTATTATTGAACTAAACCCTAATTGGAATTACATTCTATAATCGAATTCAACACAATTACAAGATATCATAAATGAACTTCTCACAGGTTCTGATTATCGAACTCGTCCAAGGTTCCTAAGTGTATGAACTAATTCATCACAAGTGACATTAATGGAACTCATCAGAAGTTCCAGCAAGTGAGCTCATCACATGCTCATTTGATGGAGCTTATCTTAAGCTCCAATAAGTACAATAACTCATCACAGAATATTTAAATATCAACTTGCTCGGCAAAGTACTTATCACAGAGAGCACACCACAAGCTCTGATAATGGAACTCAATCAAAAATTCAGATTAATTGAACACATGTGAACCTCCAGTAATTGAACTACATGAAACTCATTAAATTTCCCATAACTGAGCTCATATAAAAGTTCATATCGTCGAACTCATCCCAAACTCCAAAAAATAAAATAATTCATCTCAGAATATTTTAACATAAATTAATCATCAATAATTGTTATTAAGGAGAACTGATCAAATACCAATTACAGAGCACAAATCACAACTACTGATAATGGAACTCATCGCTAGTCGCAGTAAGTGAATAAACGAAATGAAATAACTAAGTTCCGAAAACGGGATCGAATTTTTTGTTTTTTTTAAAAAAAATTCTTAGTGTTTTGTTGAAGAACAAAAACGATTTAATGTCGTGTTATTAAAATGATAACGGCCAATTATGTCCGCGATCCGGTTTCCACGTCGCGCTTTAATTGTTTATGGTTTTCTCGAGGTTTACCTTATCTTTTTTTTTCTTCAATATTTTTATTGTTATTAGTCCTTTTTTACATTTGTTTAATTTGAAATCTGCGTGCTTCGCGTTAATCTCAATTGCCCGGCGCATTAGAACGAGGTCAATTTAGGCGAGATTTGGGGAAAGTCCCTTGGAGGAGGAGGTCGTGATCAACCTCTGCCTGTTATGGCCGAAATTATGCTAATTGCGCCCTAATTGGGTCACCCGCTCAAGAAATGCATTCGAATGGCCTGAAGAACTTGCCATTAAAAGGCCTAGGCGTGGGAATTTCACAGGCCCTTTCACCAAAACCGCAATGACTGCCGGGAAATCTTGAGGTCCTGGCTCCCAGAGATTGTCAAAGAATCCTTGACCGAAACCGAACCTAATTTGAGGGCCTTGTTGGGGCTCGATGACTCCTTGGCTGAATTAGGATTCCCAAATCCATGGCTGAAGTCCTCAAGCTTGGGCTTGGGTCCTAGGTCCCAAACCTTATGGTATAATTGTGGCTTTTCTGCAGCTTCGCAAACTGCAAACCAGACTTGCGCTTAGCTCAGTACCACACCCCTAGCTTGAACCCAGAGTAATGGTAAATTTATGGCAGAAATTGCAAAGCCCTAGTTCCGAAATCTGATGGATCATGCTTCAGTGGGGCATGCAGTAATTGAGGCTCATCTACTTCTTCGCAAGCTGTGAACCAAACTTGAGAACGACTCAGTGCTGCATCCTTTGCTTGAACCCAGTTGATTGATCAACTTGATTCTCAAATTTATGGCTGAAATTGCCAAGCGTGACTGCAGCCCTAGGTCCTAAACCTGATGGGATCATGCCTGGTGCATCCAGTAAGTTAGCCCCATTTGTGGCTTTGCGAGCTATATGCCAAACTTGAGCACGGCTCAGTAACAACTATTTCAAGCCCTGCCTGAACTTACCAAATTCATGGCTTAATTTGCCAAGATTGAACCCGAGTTGATCATATCTTGGGCACGAAGACTAAAAGGTCTTCATCAAGTATGTCCTCGCTCAATCAAAATAACCAATCTGATATGGTGCCAGTTTGCCTTCCAGGCCTGTACCCAATCTACCAGAGAGATCGTGCCATTGTGCCCAACCTACCCAGGTGATACCATCTCTGGGTAGAATTCCATCACCAGCCTGTAACCCTTGATGGAGCCTCAGTGAAAGATTGCCTGTACTTAGACAAAATCTGCAGTCGATTCGCCAAGCTTGATTCCGAGCCCTAGGTCCCAATCCCGATGCGATCTTACCTGGGGCATGAAGGCAGCGTGCTCCTCCTTGCTCGTAAAGAACTGCAGCCATGCAGAAGCAGAATGGCCCATGATGATGTCCTCTCAGCCCCAAGCACTCCTGGCCATTGTTGGGGTGCCAATTGCCTTCCAGTATTGCACAGAGATAGCATCTCTGGTAAACTCCCTCCCCCCACAATTCATTGCACATTGTGGGGTCCCTAAAAAGAAACACCATTTGTAATTGATAACGAGCTTGTGCAGTGAAACATGAGTGACCTCCTGGTGGCTTGTAAAGAGACCCTCGAGGGAGGGTAACAGTGCTCAGAGTAAACAAGAGTATAAGGGTTCAAAGCCCACTCCCGTCTGGGCAGAGGAGGAGGAAGGTAGCCCCAACCAGGATCCAATTACTCCATTGTGGTAAGTGCCATAGCAGCTGTCCAAACAACCACAGTTCAACTCAACTCAGTGCCACAGTCAACAATTCTAACCAATTAGCAGCGTGTGATATCCCCACAGGAAACAGGAAGTGGAGGTTCAATGGTACCCCGAAGATGATTGGTCCATGGTGGAAGCTGGTTGGTGGTGGGGTTTAATGGACTGTGCCTCATGGGCAACATGGTGCCCTATCAAGGACCATTTAGAGAAGGGCACTCATTTATAGAATGGTGTGGAACCTGCATTCCACATGTAGAACACGCTTTTTATTGGGTCGTGAACATGTTCAAAACTTAGCATTACACGTGCTTTTCTGTGCATGCAAAACTAATGCTTAGCTTTGATGTTCAACACGAATTAAACATGTTTAACTCTAATTAAGGCTACAAACATGTGGCTTGAGGCACAGATACTTCAGACACTGCGTTACATATCATTTGCTGATGCAGTTTTCTGAACATGTTTTTGTAAATTATACCTGCATACTTTATAACTTGATATTTTCCTTACATTGATACCACGCAGTAGGCCTATTACTTATTCCAAATTCTTCATAAACATGTAATATGAGAAGAAACATTTCTGATAGTTTAAACATTTACACTCAATGTTTTCCGTACATTGCTGTGTGATAGCATGTTCTGAATCTTGTATTTTTTTGCCATTGCAGGTGAAAGTCTGGTTCCAGAACCGGCGGATCAAGTGGAGGAAGCAGCACCTGGAGTTGCAGCACGCAAAACTGGAAGAGATCCGCAAGGCCAACGGCGATCCTCGGGACCAGTTCGCAGAGGACCTGGCAGAGTCCTCCGATGAGGACATTCCTTGATGATGGGTCTGGTCACACGACTGCATGTACAGACGAGAGGGGAGGCATCGCTGGAAATGAATTCTGAGAATTTGTCCAAGAAATGAAATACTGAAAACATGGCTTATCATTCGACGATGGAATGCTCTTCCAAATGACAGCCTTAATTAAGCTGCATGAAATTCAATTTTACAAAGACGTTGGTGTGCACCCCCCCGAATAATATTGGGTTGATGGATTACACCCCCCTACCACATGGCATATCACTTGCTGGAGTAGGGTACCGAATTGAATTGAATTGTATGTGCTCATTTCATGGAAAGTTATGAAAAATGGAAGATGCTATTTCAGTATTTTTTTAAGAAAATTGCAACTATATTTAATAAAGTACGATTCAGGTATCGAATTTTTGGGGAGATTATAAAAACTATATTCCCAAATTCCCAACATTCGACTTTGTGTCGGGTTAAAAATAGTTTTATTTAATTTTGAATTTTTTTTTAATACAAAAATTGGTTTATTTTTTAAACCAGTGTTTTCTTTATAATACCAACTGGCTGAAAAGTATTTGATTTTTTTTGTCTTTAAAAAATTGAATCAAATTTCAGCGGTAATTTACAAAAATATTTCGAAGCAAATTTACCATTTTTTTTAGAAATATTTTTCGAAATGCCACCCGCTAACAAATTTTCAGAAATCGCCCGTAGTTTCATGAGGCCTTAATGGTCGGAAAATGTTTTGGGAAATGCCTAGCGTTGTGATACAGTGTGAATAGTTGTGCCGCATTCCAGTATTTGATATTTGTGAATCAAAAAAGGGCCTCATGTAAATATTTAGGTGTTATTAGGTGTTAGTCGACAGATTTTATATGTATAAATAAATATTTTTGTTTACTTAACACCTGCATTTGATTTTGGTTTATTTACACTGCATTCACATCAGTTACTCATTTTATTGCACCTACTACGTATTTGCTCTTGCTTCGTTAGATATAATTACACAACAATTTGCAGAAAGACACAATCGCCCACTATTTACACCAAAACTACACCCATCTGTCGGCAGAGCTTCGCGAAACGCTTCCTAGGTGGCGCTGAGAGCGAGTGTCATGGCGGCCGACGATTTCGCCTAATTTATGGATTTAATTAGCCGCTTAGCTTTGCTTTTTTTTCTTCCGTTTCCGGTGCCTTTTTTTCTCTCTTTTCGGCCGCCATATTTCACGGCTCATCTCCAATCTCGCCGCCCCCTTTTGCCGAACAAAAGCGCGCCGGGCTTCGACAAATTTTAATTGGAAATTTCTGGAATTCCTGGCGTCGCATATCGGCAACGCGAACCAATAATGCCATTGTTCGCCTCCCCCGCCCCACGCAGTTATGGAAGCAAACGCCATCTTGCTTTTAATAAGCCAACGATCGATGGCCGGGAGGACGCCACCTGCCACGCCCCACTTCCGCTCCAACGCGCATGCGCCCCCGGAAGCACCCCCCGCAGAAATAGGGACGTCCAATGGATGTCAACTCATCGCACCTTACCTCTCATACTTCTACTACTTTTCTGCTTATTTGTAAAACACCCACTACTACTTTCGTAACATTTTTTTTTGAAAACATTTTCACAGAATCAACTGTTCAGTTAGGTAGTTGTGGTCTCATGATTCCCGCCACGGGCCCATTCAGTGGCGGACCCAGGATGTTCTTAGTTGGAGAGGGGGGGGGGAGAATTTGGGAAACACCGTAGGCGAAAAATTACAAAAACAATATTATAAATATGTACTTTTAGCCTGAAAGTTGATTTATTAGTATCTGGGATTTCAACTTCGGAATTCGTGCAACATTTTTTTGACGGTTGTTCTTTGTTTTTTTGTTTTGCACATGCCATTTTAAAAAAATAATTAAAGATTGCGGGTTATATTCCCAAATAGTACGTTTAGCAAGATGATTTAGAAAAATAAATTATTTATGGTAGAAAGAATACGGTAATCCTTGCGAATAGTTATGGCACGGGTTGTGCGTTTTTTTCCCTGGTGAATCTCGAGTCTGATTAAGTTTTCCACATATTTTCAAATTTAACATTTCGACCAAATGTTCCGAATTGAAAGGCAGGACAAGTACAAGAGGTGAAGTGATGAGAGATCCCTACAAGGCCGCCTTTGAGGCTTATAGGGGAAACAGTGTTTCACTGTATAGAACTGCAATATTTTTAATACTGTTTAGCTTTCTTTTCTTAGTAAATTATCATTGTATTTAGTATGAAATCATTTTTCAAGGATGGAGGTAATTCATGACCCCCTTGACCTCCCCCTGGGTCCGCATATGGGTCCCTTAAATCCTGCTGCCAACCAAATTTAGCTTAAACCAACTAATTTTCTCCTGTAAATCTACTACATGTACTTCATTGTCTCCATCTATACCTTTCCATTTTTCACTTCAAACTACTTATCAGCTTAAATCCACTACTTTTTTTAGACTAGGCCTTTTTTAGACCCAAGCCTCGCCTCAAGCGCACATAGCAGAGCCTCGACTCTAAGCCTTTCCTTCCAGCCACGTGTTGTAAACATTGATAGAGCAAATCGTTCTCTATATCGCAATATACATGTAATGTCAGTTCGAAATTATCCACAACCAACAGTGGTCTTCATTTGTGATTAACATCATCAGGTCTGGCATCACTGCTCGAGTCGGGAGTCGAGGGTTTAGTGTGAAATATACGTTAGAAATATGGCATTTGTAGCAAAATTCGGTTTCCGTCTACCCCTTTTTCGGTTCCATCTAGTACGTTTTCCGGTGGCATCTAGTACCTTCCCGGACGAAAGGGCGGAGGGGAAGGAGGGGGTTGTGTTGAGGCATCAATTTGTTAAAAAAGCAATAATGTTGTCATCCGCTTGATGCGGCCAGACAGGGTCATTCATTAAGCGATGGATTGAAGAGGGGGAGACAGGGAGGCCCTTTTGTTATTAAATAAGCAATGAAATATTCATTCCCCTTGCGAAATAAGCTGCGAATGCGTGTCAATTTCGCACAAAAGGCCCGGGAAAAAAAAAGCGGCGGGTTCTTCGGGGACGAAACCCGGGGAAGAATTCCGCGGTTTCGAACAGGAATTCGCCACGGACTGATGTGATTTTTTTCCCAGCCTCACCCCCAGAATGGCGTCTGGGACGAACACTGCCTCTTCCAGGCACGGACAACGTTATTTATCTCAAACCCTGATAAGTGGAAAACGAGCTCCGAGGCCTGCAGGTGAAGTTGAAGAGAAATTGGCGGAAATTGCGCAAACCCTGCTAAGTGGAAAATTCGGAAAAGTAACGGGTATGCGGTAGTTGGATTTGAAACCCCGGCTAAGTGGAAAACGAGCTCAATCCTGCGGCGCGAGTCTACGGACGGGTGCACAAGCTGCCGTTGCAAACCCGGTTAAGTAGAAAAGGGCACTCGCGCGGTTGAAGAAACCGGAAAAGACGCTCAGCGGATGACCCGGATAAGTGGAAACTAAGGTGAAGTCGACGGCATATGCAAACCCTGCAAGTGGAAAATGAGCTTCGAGGCCTGCGGGTGAAGTTGAAGCCGGACACAAGCTGCACGTGCAAACCCGGATAAGTGGAAAAGGAACTTTAGAGCCTGGTGCAAAACCCCGTTCAGAGGAAAAGCTGGTGCTCAAGCGGCCTCTTCATCTTCCACTTAGCCGGGTTTTGCGCATGCCGATCACGTCCAGGGTCGCCTGGGCTGCGCGCGAAACGTGACGCGTAACCGGGTTGTTGGAGGGGCAGGGGTGGGGCGGTGTTCCCCGAGGGGGGGAGGGGGGCGAACACGCGTTCCTCACTCCGAGGGCCGCCAAAAAAAAAACCGCCATTTTCTCGTTATCATAGAACTGCGAAAGTGCATTAGGCCCACATGCAGCAGCCTCTCAGCTTATCAGCTGGACAACCCCGGACACCCGGACACCACGACGGCTAACAAACCCGGGATGACGAACAGGATGGCGCATGCCTTTTCGAGCTACGATTGCTGCATGCCTCAACGCATGCCTTTGAAGTTTCAATTTAAAACTGCTGCATCCCTCTCATACTCGGAGCATTGATTCTGCCCACCCCTTAAACTATGCACGCTGCGTGCCTTTTTGGTAGCTATGATTGCTGCATGCATCTCTCAAGTTCAAACTACATTGCTCCGTATTCACTGGCTGCGTGTGGTACTGAGTTGAATTGAATGGAAAATGTTACTCCATAAATTCAATGCTGCATGCCTCTCACTCAATGCATTGATGCTGCATGCCTCACAGTGCTTCCATCGTTGCATGCCTCTCACTTAGTGCATTGATGCTGCATGCCTTTTCATCTCAATTGGCTGCATGCCTCTCACTCAGTGCATCGATGCAGCATGCCTTTAAATGCAATAACCGCATTGATTGCCGCATACCTCTCAACGTATGCTTAGCCGCATGCCTTTCAATGCTTCTCAACGCAATGAACGCATTGACCTCCGCGTGCCCTTTTCAGTTTTAATCTTAAATGGCTGCATGCCTCTCAACTCAAGCACAGCTTTTCATTTATTTCTGAGCATCCCGAGCATCCCCTGATGACGCACGCTCTCCACAACCTCACTTCCGGCGCCTTCCCCGAGGGCGCTGCTTTGCCCCAAAAGTCGAGTCGGTCGGCCTGTTCAAGACGATGGCTTTGGGTGGATTAGGACCCCCCCCCAGTGTCCGGTCCTAAGCCAGAGAGGGCTTATCGCGAGGCCCTCCCCTGCAATTTCGCCCTTCTCATGGGTATTAGAGCCCGAGTCAAAAGGCTCCATTGAGCGGCCCCAAAAGCGCGTAATTGAAACGTCAATTGCGGTGGGGCGCAAGGCTTAGGGGCCATTTTCCAATTAAAATCAGCTTCCGCTCAACAGCGTCCCAATGGGCCAACGCGCGAAGTCACCTTAATCGGGACACAAGGGACTGCGCTCTGGCACTTACGCCGAATTGACTCCCAGAACGCACCTGCTCCCGGATCTCAACCGCATGACGTTTTAAAACATGGAGCTTAATCTACATCTCCGCACACTCCTGCCTCGCTCAACGGCCTAGACAGGTTCCTGGACACCTGGCCGTAAAGCGAAATGCCGTATAACGAAACGTTTTTTCAAACACATAAACTTATAGAAATTGCATATAGGACGCGTTCCGAATCTCATTAAAAAAATCCACTTCCCAGGAGCTCTAATCAGAAATTCCCAGAAAACGCAATATTTTGTTAAAAATATGGAGAGCCCTGTCCAGTTCTTGCTGGTCAAGGGTGGGGACGGGGGATTAAGGGGGGGGGGAGGGGGTTCGTTAATGAACGTTAATTTCTGTCGGACCACTCCATTAAATCACTTAAAACCTGGCGCAGACGGAGAGTCCATTAGCGCCACTCTCGTCTTCTGGCGACACGGCGTTGTCTGAGAGCGATAAGGACATCGCAATTTCGCGAATAATCCCGCATTTATCCCAATCTTAATCGAATAGGCTTATGGGAAAAGTGACGTCATTGAAGCGCGGGTTTGGGACGGCACGTGCTGGCGGGACAGTGTGACGTCAGTTTAGTCGAGTTGCAAGAAATCTAGGACATCAATACTCATTTCGATTGATTTTATTTAAAAAAACGGCGATTTTTAATTGAAAAAAATGCTGGATTTTGATTCGTTGTTTCGAAAATAACTCGATAATAAATTCAGTAAATAAAATGCATCAACCAAAAAATCGCAGCTTTTCTTTTAAAAAAAATTTAAAATAATGAAATTAATTTTTAAAATCGATTTCATTTTTTTTAATTTGGAAAAATAGCGGTTTAGATTTATTTATTTATTTGCCTTTGTTTGTTTAAAACACTCGGGATTTGAAATTCATCAATTCAAGCCGAAAATTATCCTTTTTAAAATCCATCTTAATTTATTTTTGACTTTAAAAAAATGGTTTTCGCGATCATTTTTATATAAATTTGGGAATTTTGTTTCGTTGTTTTTCGAAATAAATAACTCAATAAAACCGATCGATCTAAAACAAACGCATCATTCAAAATCGATATTTTTCTGAATAACAACAATAAAATAATTTTTTAAAATTTTCTAAATTTTTTATTAAAGGAAAATCAAGGATGATCAGTTATTTTTATGCCTTTTTTAGTTTAGAAACCTGGGCATTTTGTTTCGTTGTTTCGAAACAAATAACTAAATACCAAAATGACCAAATCGAGTAACTAAAGCAAATTTGTCGACGCCATCACGTGGCCCAGGCGTCCGCCATTTTTTTGTTGGAAATTTCGCTGGACGTCCATTAGCGGTCCAGCAGATGGACTTGGGCTATCTTTATTTGCCCACGACTGCAATTTGAGGGCCACGCATTGGCCCTGGGGCTTTGTTTATATTGGCCCGCCTAACAATATAGTCCGATTAGAAGTTTTTTTTATTTTATTTTTCACGATAGCCAGGAGTAGTTTGGAAAAAAGTCCATTTGGAGTAAGAGAAAGAAGAAAAAAAGGTGATAAATGCGCTAATGGCCCCTTAGGGCAACGTTTTGTTTGGCTTTTTTTTTTACTACCTTTTTGATTGCTGCTATTCGCCTCGATTGCCCCCAAAAGAAGGTGAAATTGATTAAGAAACATCACGTTCCGCTAAATTAGCCTTTTGTCAGGACTTTTACCTAGAAAGTTATACGTTTGCTTAATTGCATAATTCGGCCCACGGCGACGTATGACGTCACATTCAACGAAGGCCTATTTTACGTCACTAATTACGGTGGATATTAGGCCGAACTGGGTAATTATCATGCGGTGGGAAAATAAAAAAAATGACGTCACATTTTAGTGTCAGAGGCAGTTCAGGTGAATTACTCCGAAATTTTGTTGACGTCATTCGATCTGCAATTTCGTGGTTTGCGGAATTTGTTGTTGCTGATAAATTGTCATTTTTAACGACGAAAATTACTCATGCATTTTTTTTTACTTCAATCATACTGCAATTTCGTGGTTTGCAAACTTTTTCCTATAATAACGAATTGCACGTCATTGCCATCATGAGGAATGCCATTTTTTCTATAATGACGTCAATTGTTCATGCATTTTAACGCCATTCGTTCTGCAATTTCTTGATTTACAAACGTTTTCCAATATTATAAAAAAAACATTTATAATCTAAATAAACATTACACATCATTGTGTCATTTTCCTTGGTTGTAAAACTATGACGTCATTCTTTGTATGAATATGCATTCACTTCAAGGTCCATCCACAATTGCGGAGCTGATGCTATTATTTCCCAATTCTTGTAAACATTTTCACACTTAAATATTGTCAGTCCAGATCATGCATGCATTCTTGAAATTTAGGTCGTTTGAATTCGTTTATATTCAAAACTTCACATTTGCCAAAGCTAAAGCGCCATAAGCCATCTCATTTCGTTGCCAAATTCTAGACCAGAGTTCTTTATTTTGGAAAGTTTGGAAAAGGATTTTGCACAAAGCGCCATTGTTAGCGTTACGAACAAATGGCGGCAAATTCGAAACTATCAAGTACAAACAAACGTAACAGACAATAGTCGCATTATGTTTTGCTTATTTCACGATTGGAGTGTCGCATTCAGTAGCATTCATTACGCGTCACTCGACCACACAATATTAGATATGCCTACAAATTGTGTTTTTAATCAGTTAGGAGGGGAGGGGGAGCATGAAAAGTAAAACAAATGTTACGTGCTTCAAATAACTGAAGATTTTGAAGATTTCCCAATTTTCAAAAATTCATCACACAGTACGGTATAGATTTTGGCAGAAATTTCTGTACACAATTTGCTTAGGGCCGGTTGCACCAACAAAAGACAGGCCTAACCCTAGGTTAACCTCTAGTAAACTATAGAAAAGCATTGCACCTAGCTTCAATAAGCATCAATACATTATTTGTGAATTTAAATAAAATATTTTAGACAGTTTGGATTATGATTGAAAAGTCTGAAAATCCCAGCTGCATTCCCCATCCCCCTTAAGGATGAGCCAAAAGTATACCCACCGCTCAAAAATATGTTCTGCTTCAAATACTTATAATAATTGAAACGATTATAATTTCAAAATACCCCGTTTATTTATACAAAATTTTAGAAATTTGAAAAAAAAACGTTATGCGACCTCCCAAAACGGGGCCTCCCTGCAAGGCAACCTCCATCGATTTTTTTCGGCAGATTTTTCAAACGTTACATTTTTTATATATATATACAAATAAACGGAACATTTTGAAATTATAAACCGAAGCTGAAATCCCAGTGGAAAAGCAGTTGC
>JAQIXS010003906.1:0-16670 GCA_034700785.1 Rossiulus vilnensis | reverse complement strand
GAAAATTCATGAACTCCCCAACGTTGAATGAAAAATTTGGGTCTAAATAATTTTTTTTTCAGACAACACGATGCTTGTTAAATAATTCGGAAGCCACACACCAGATGGGACAGGACCTCGACGCCGTTGACATGGCCTCCATCGCTGCGCAAATCGCGGTATTGTTACGAGTCACCAACCTGAACTGCATAAACAAAATCAAAGAGTGTAAGCTGTCTTTATATTCTAGATTAAGTTTATATATTTTTTTGCTGTTTCATATTCAAATGAGAAATATAATTGGGTAAAAATGATTAATATTTAAAATAAATTTTCAATTTGCAGAACTAAATTATTATTGCAAAACTGCTGCATTTGTTGGAACATAACGAAACCTTTTTGAATTATTCCGTAAAAATATTGCTAATTTTTGCAAACTATGCTTCGTAATATTTTGGAATTTTTTTCCCCAAAATCCTGTTTTTGTTTGTTTGAAAAAGAAACAAATGTAATTAATGTAGTCACAATTTTTAATAAATATAGTTTGGATAAACACAAAAAATATACCAATTAATTTAGAGAAAATCCGTTTTTGCTCGAAAATCAGGGAATCCCTTACTGAATTTTGAATAGCACTTCCAATGGTAGGTGCTCTAAGCACTAAGTAATTGCATTAGAATTGTTTTTAAATATTAATCTTTAGGTTTATTTTAATCATAAAAATGCAATTGGCCTGAAAATACTAGAGCTGCAAAAAAACTGCTAGTTTGTTATTAATAAATATTTTCTTTATGTCATTTTAAATGTTTCGTTTTGATACATAATTTATTTCGAAAGGCAGGGAAAGCCAGGTAAATAAAATATTAAAACAATTTGAGCTCGCAGCCTGAATTACAATAAATGAAAATACATGTGCAATTGTATATAATTTTTCAGTTGATATTAAAGAGTAATTGAAAAAAACCGAGAACTTTCAGAACTTAATCATAATTGCAAAAATAAGGGAACTTCAAATCTAAAGCAAGTCAAATCTTTCAAATGCTGCTTCTGTGAAATAACTTTAGTTTTGAAGATTTCAGGAGTATTTTTATGGATTTGTGTTTGTAGATTATAAAATGTTTGTTAATTTGCTGTTGCGGCAGTCGCCACTGGAGGATTTCATGGAGTGGATCGACGATGTCATTGACAATTGTTTGTCGGAGGTGAGTTGAGCTGATTTCAAAACTCATTCCATTATTACGATGAATTAAAACTTGCTTTTTATCCTCAAGCTCTGTGCAGAAATCCCCCTTTTCAGTGGTGCTGTCTCGATTTGCTACCAAAACACGTCCAGTTTATCAGCACATTTCGTGTTGATTTGGTCGTACCTGATCTCGTTGATCACCAGGGATTTGACGCTTCAGAACTCGGCCAGTTTTGGTAGGTACTCCTGCAAAATCTGTTTCGATGATTTTGTTCGACCAATTAAATCAGCTTTTTTCCCTAAGGTTCTGTTCACGTGATGCATCTCATGTTTGATGAGTACGTCTATCTGGTCATCGAAACGCAAAGGATACGCCATATGAGCCAATTGCTACAAAAGGATGTTGAGAAATGTTTAAAGCCTGGTAAGGACATTTTTTTGCATCTACCATCTTCAAATGATTCTTGTGTCTAAGATTTTCACGGAGCTTGTTTTGCAGGCAGTGCATTCTTTTCTACTGCCTTCGGACTAGAGCAGGAAATAGTTGGCACCAGCCGGAATCACAGCAATCTTATCTCCACTAAAGGTGATAAATGATTTGTTAAAATTTAACGGATTGAAGGGATTTTTTGAAGAAATCGGGAGGCTGGCAATTTAACAATTGGAGCAATTAATGGTCATTTGGATCTTAATAAAACAATCCAAACTCATTTAAATTCTTCCTTCCAAAATATTGCTACATTTTGCTAACTGTGCTTTTCAGTATTTGGGATAAAATGTTCTCGCAGAATTGCTTGATCATTGCCGCAAAGGAAAATTCTTTATCAAAATAAAAGGATTTATTATAATTGTTGATTATGTCTGGCTTGTTTTATTACAAATTTGCAGGCAACAGTTTGTCGAAAACTGTGAATTAATAATTTACCAAAGGGAGCTATTACTTTCGGACATTAAGATCTTAAATGAAAGTTTTTTTTTTAATTCTTGTTTTGCATACTTTGTTCAGGTTTTTTTTCTGAATGATAACATTATAACTCATAAAAAAATTCAGAATCGCCATTTTTTAAACCGTTTTTAATATTCTTTTAACAGTGTTTTACGCAAGAAACCTTTTTTAATTATTCCGCAAATTTTAATTTGTTTGAAAAATATTTTACGTTTTTACAGCACTTGGGATCGAGTGTCAAACCTGAATTTGTAATAAAACTTACAAATTCAGGTTTGACATTCCTTAGACTCCTAAGTAGTGAAAAATTTACAATTTTTTCCAAACAAACAAAACTTATTGGAATTATTCCGTTACTAATTTTTACTACAAAACATTCCCACAAAACTGCTTGATCAGCTTCACAAATAATAATTATTCATCAAAACAAAACATACAGAATACATTTATTCTAGTTTTCTGTTACCTTTTACGTTGCATTACAAATTCATCTATATTCATGTTTATGATTTACAGTAAAAATTTCGAAACATTTGAAATCTCAAATTAATAGTTCATTCTTAGCAGTTCCTTTCATAATAAATTCATTGTAAATATTTATTTTAAGATGATGCCTTACCTTCGTCTTCCAATGTGGGTCAGACTTCTCAATTCGACAGCTGCTGGATGAAGCCTGAAGATGCTGAAAAACCCATCAAGTTAACCTTTGAATATCCGGCTTCATTTTTCCCAAGTGACAACCAGACTACCTACAGCTCAAGTGAGATTATTCCTTACGGAAGCGATCAAAGTGTTTCCTCAGGAAAAATAAACTGTCCTTCAACTAACGAAGGTAAGAAATAATCCACTTATTCTTTATCAACTTATTTGTAGTTGTTTATTTCTGAGACTCAGATGTTGCCCCTAGCTGAAAGCTTTAATTCCTCAAAGCTTTGTACAGTAAACACAAAGATCAATTTCGATATTTAATAATTTCTGTAGCACAAATGGCACCCTTTTTCACAAACACCACGTCAGAAACTGCAACAACGGGATCCACCTCCTTTCATCCACTTCATTATGGGCCATATTTTCAAAGTTTGAACGACTTCTCCTTGCCTCCATCTGACCCCATGTGACCCCATGTTTTGAAGAAAAAATGTATAGTCGCATTTCGATTTTTAACAAATAATATAAATGGAATATACCTGTTTTCATCGTTTGTCATCCTGACCTCATTTTCTAGGTAGATGCTTACTATCTAGGAACATTGCTAAATGCTATGCATAGAGCTGTTCAGAGCTGATAGAAAAAGAACATATTTTTAAGGAAATACTTTTGGAATTTTTGAAACTTTATGATTTCAGTAATCTCAATTGTAGTCAATTTACGTAATTTTAAAGGTATTTCCAAGTTCATTAAGAAGTGTTCGAATTTTGCGGTTTTGCAAAAATGGAATTAAAAGTAGTCAGGTATTTTATGGCTGATCCTAAGTCGCTCAGAATCTTATTCAGCATGTAGAGGTAATTCTAGGTCCTTGGATAAAGCGCTTTAATTTAAGCTCTACATGTGATGCAGTGGCTTGTATGAGAGCGTTCAGTTTATAATTTTTAAAAAAAATTTTCAAGGCACGTGGGTTCGCGAATAATTTAGATTAAGACTGTGAATGTACGTGAAAAAAGTGTAATTAAAGTAAGCCACGTTTCGGTAAAATTGGACTGGAGGCTTTCAGTTTGTGCGCTTTGGCTGTGAAATCTCAACTATTCATTCGAACTCCACTCACATCAGGACTCAACAAGTGTTAGAACTTTCGATGGTGGCCGAACAACAGGAATGCTGGACCCAGTAATTTATGTAAGAGAAATAACTTATTTTTTTTATTCAGATAATGCAATTTGTGTTCCATCAGAACTAGGACCGTTGAGTATACGCATGTGGTAAACCGTGCTTAAAGTAAAACCGAATTTAAATCATGCCTGCTGCTGAATATCTATTGAACTTGGCTTTGATGCATTGTAGACTGCTTGGGGGCATATAAATTCCTTCTAAAGGTCATCATTGAGGTCATTTTCCAGACTAGGTTTATGTAACGTTTACGTATACCTTTCCATGTAATATGTGAGGGGCACTTCAAAGATTCTGAGTAGCTTGCTGTGAAATGTTCACGATCATTATGGTGAACTGTCATCAAGCCATTTACAATGACCTACAACTATTTTCTAAAACCTATACATGTAGGCCTACATTATATTGCTAGCTTTTGAATGCCACCTTTCGTGTTTTTATATTGCCAAGAGTTTATCCTGTCGAGAATTAATCGAAGAACGCAACAACTACTTTGAATATTTCATTGTCGTTGTGTTTTTTTTTCAATTTGATATCCAACGTGCGCTGGTCGTTTTTTTCTGTGGAATGAAATGTCGAAACGTTTCATTCATTGAATTCTTCGATCAGACCAAACGTAAGTTGCAAAGCCTAGTGTAGGATGACTGCTCAAGATCCGTCATCACCATGAACAGTTGTACACAATTTCACATAGATGGCGCTGTAATCGTCGGTATTTTCGGTCGGTAGGCTCTCAAGTATTTTTTCCTACTTTCTTCTAGATAAGTGTATTTCGGCAATGTGCATCCGAATATAATTTAACTTGCAACTGCCACCTTTATTTATTAAAAATATTAAACTAGTTAATAGTTCCAATCGACGCTCCATACTTGCTAAGCCTTTAACTCCAATATAAAAACTGGAGGACGTACATGTATAACAGGAGAGGCCTGGAATTTTTTCATCTTAAATGATTATACCGGACATTTTTCAAACGCTAAAATTCGGAATGTACCAGAAGACGACCAATTCAACACGAGAAAACATGTATTTAGCAATTATACATGTATGAGCGTAGGAGGCTTTAGAGCAAATTAACGCAATGCAAAAACAACAGGGTTCGTGCGCATCTGGAAACTCAGTTGAAGTCAGTGAAGAGAAACATGGTCAGGAAAATCACAAATATGCACTCAATTTTGAATTTTGCCTATTATGCACTGCGTCTTTTAAACCCCTCAACCTTGCAGCCACTGAATTTTGAGTGGCACTTTCAATGGAAGGTGCTGCGAGTGCTGAAAAACTGTTTATAAGTACATGGATTAATTTCCGCTTATTCTACTGATAAAAATGCGATTGCCCATAAATTACTAGTTGCAAAAAAAACGATTATTAATAAATATTCCCTTTGAGGTTTCTGCTATAGAATTTACTTCGGAAAACTTAACGGGGTAGTCAGAGAGATGTTTGACCTCCAACTTTAAAAGTCTTAGCATTTCTTCTCCTCATTTATTTCTAAACCATTTTAATTTATCAATCAAAGTCTTCAGCTAAGGGTTATACCCCCGTGGTGTTGTTGATTTTGTACATTTTATCACGAGCCCTGCATCATCACCGTCTGTATTTTTGCTAAAAAAAGAAAGAGCTATAATTTATTGAGCACTATATTTAATGGAGTGGGCAGTATTTACGTTGAGCACTAAAGTTATTGTTATTTGAGTACTATATTAATTTACGTGAGCACTAACGAAATAATGATCGAGCACTAACGTAATATTAAGTGAGCACACACTCAAAAAAGTTAGGGGTAGGGAGAATGGGGGGTAGTTGTACGCTTCAGTCCAATCAGGCAGAGTGTAGGTTAGGTAAGGTTAGGTTATAGTGCTCAACAAATAATGCTCAACTATATATTGACCAATAATTAATAATAGTGCTCATTTACAAAATATAGTGCTATTTTAATTTTTAGGATTGTGCCCATTCCATTAAAAATAGCGCTCTATAAATGAGACCCTTTGTTTTTTCATGGATCGTCTGCGAGATTAGATAGTTGCGTTAGTGGGACCTAACAAATCTGGATAGTAGATCCGTTTTGCAACATATTTTGACTGCAGGCTCATGTCCATGCATGTCGCGTTTCTCACTAGCAAGGCATATCTGAACTTAGATTTAGCCAAGATTTGGTATGTGGCAGAGCAAACCTGTAAAAAAAATCTGCCAGTGTGTGGCCGCTTATTATTATTGATTTTGCAGCTTGGATGTAATCGTTCATTAATTTGTTGTAATCATAAATTATTTTTCAAATAAAAATTGTTTATAAACCACGTATTTTTCAATTATAATTGCAGGTTAAAGCCATTTTGAGGAGGTTAATGTTGAAGTCGCTATAAACGCTATCAAATTCGACGAAATAACTTAAAGAGGGTTTCTTCAATCATATTAATTGTATACTTTAACCTACAGTATACAGTATAAGAGCGTACTATGCAGATCCTCGAGTTAATTACCGATTATTAGTGCCGATTTCATTCATCGATTAATATTCCAGGGTTTACCGGTTAGGGCAGCTGGAATAATGATAAAGCAATACAGACTGACTGTGGCTTAAATGGCAGGGTCGCTGCATATCACAATACTTCTGCAACAGTAAAAGTGGAGTATTATTATCTATTTTTTTGTTTTAATGAAATCTCCCTAGATGCCCAATGTATTTCTTGTAAAGAAATGTACGGGGGAGGGGGCGAAGAATCAGTTTCAAAATGGTTACGAAATAATTGGGTTGTTTTGTAGACACGTGGATGGGCAGAGATTCGTTTGCACATTCACCAGAAACTCATCTTTTAATTGCACCGAAACATCAGGATTGAAGTATCGAAGAATAATCCAACAAGTTGTGGTGAAGTTGAATGCTGATGATAATATTTCCGAAGGACCAATTGATGGAACAAAGAAGGAGCATCAACAAAGATGGAACAAAGAAGGATCCATCAAGCTGCATTTTTTGCATGAACTGGAAATGAAACGTTGTGAATAACCTTTTTCAAGTTAGTTTTTCCGTAGCTCAAGTTATTTTAGTCAAAACTTTGGATTTCCATTGAAAGATCCTTTATTACATATTGAAAAGAGACTTACTAGGCATATGGCGCCTTTACAGACAACTCTACCAAAAACGACTTTTCAATATTCTAAGAAAAGAACAAGAGAAGATAAAACAAAGAAAGCATCTCGTATTTATGCGGGGGTGGATAAATTCGGCATGGGGCGCTTTCTGTGAGTCATGGTAGCGGCGCTCTTCGGAAGACAGATCGCTCGAAATTCAAAATTCGCGCCATGGGAAGAATGCTGTTACTATGACACTTTCCCCAAAGGACCATAATACCCCTACAATGGCTTTAGACTTTTCGTTTTGAAAGCAAGTGTTTTCCATTCAGTAAACGTTTCTAGAAAGATATGAATTGGCGTATATTAAAAGGAGTACATAAGAAATGCATATTACAGTTTCATGAGTTTTCATTTGTCAGGGAAATGCTATGGGTACACAAAAGGATTGGTAGTGATGCGATTATCAGGAAAATTAAATACGAATCATGAAAGTACACTGACATGTTTGTTACACTAAGCGCTAGATGGCGCCACCCCCCCCCCCAAATGTGGACGCGTATTTTTGCCATGAGATGTCGAAGCGAGATGTATTACTATAGGCGTGTTGCTTAATTCAGGCTTGGGAAGCGACTGGCCAGCCACCAAGCCATCTTTTTCTTGGCTGACTTGGCTTGCCGGCCGCTTTTCACGTCATGATGTCGTCATCAACATGGCTGCCTTCATAGTAAGGAAGCTTGTGGCGGTGAAATAAGCGCAGTTGAATAGTATGGATATTTATTATGAATTACTTTTCAAATATTATGATTTCATTTATGTCTTGTGTGGTCCAGTTTAATTTTAGACATTGTACTGTGTTGTCGTCTGCATGGACTGACGACAACATTTTATCCCATTCGTAAAACGCGCTAAAAACTGTTGCTAGTGTGCATGCGAATATTGTAAAGTGTTGTTTAATTCAGCCGAAAGCACAAAAAGCGTATTCTAGCCACGCATTAAGCCAGACAAGCCAAAAGCGCAATGCGGCTGAACTAAGCAACATGCCTTGCAGTCGTCATGCTATAGTCGTATCAACAATGAAGTAACTGGGGATTCAAATGGACCAATAGAATACAAGAGCTTGTTGTGCAATTACTCTTTCCTGTCCTTTACTGTTGCTCGTTTCCATGTGGTTGTTCATAAGGGTGTACCCTGCAGGGTGCACGCTTATGGGGAGCGATCCCTCGGCTAGGGATCGCCCGAGGCGCAGAAAGGCGCATCCCTTTGGAGGAAAGCAGCCTGGTTGCCTCCTGAGCTCAACATGAACTGCTGAGGATGGAAGGACCTCAGCCTTATATACCCTGCGTGCAGGGGCTTCTGGGAGCAGAGGTGACTCTCGTACAAGGGCGCCCTCTGCTGGAGGTATGGGCATGGAGGAGGTGTCTACTTACATGTTGCTAGCAGCCATTTTTCTTTTCTTAATGGCTTGATATGCATTGTGGTTGTGAATTTCTCTATGCTGTAGCTCCAGAAAGGATAATCCTTGAGCTGAATATTTCTGATTGGTTTTGGTTGAGCCAATTCTTTTGTTGATCCGACTATAGCAGTAGAATTTGCTTTTTTATCTCATGAATCAAATACATATAACTTTTCATGTGGGTTATTTGTTCTGTCCAACTTATAATTCAAGTGATGTCAAATTACTTCAAGACGCTTTTTACAGTAATTATCTGTTTCATAGACAAACAACTTAAAGCACAAGTCAAAATTGAAACAACTTGCACTGATATGAATGGAAAGAGGAATTTAAAGGGTGAGTGGGTCAGAGATAAATCTTATTGAACAGGGTGAGGGAAACATTTGAGACAAATCTCAGAAATTTGCGGAGACATCAGAGTTAATAAAAAACGATTTTTCACTTCAAAAATGTCAAATCTTTTGGCATTTACATATTACCAATTGATAGTGTACTATTTTATCAGACTAAGAATTGAATAAAATCAATAAATTCTTTAATAAATTAGGGCTGTCGATAAACTAGGCCATGCTAATTGATGGTATATCCTCCTCCACCACATGTAATGCTTTGTTACAAAACAGAAACAACCCTCCCTAAATTACGTTACCCTGCTGATCACCACCCCCATCCCCTCTCGGTTTCCAAAAAACCTATTTGAAAAAGTACTTACACATTTTATACCGGTTTATATGGTCTCTGAGCGCTGTACCACCACTGCTTATTGGGGCAGTATTTAAGTTTGAGGCCAGACTTAAGCAACCATTTGCCACCACTACTGCACACCGCTATATATCATTTTACAAAGATAAAAAACATTATTAAAAGCGTTGTGTATTAGCAATTGTAATGACATACAAAAATACAATAGGGAAATTCAGCAAACAATAAATAACTTACAAAAAGCAAATTTGCAAATTGTAAGAATCCCCTTCTTTGGTGCAAAAAGGTACCGAGTTGCATTAAATAAAATTAATCATACATGCATGTTTAACAAATGGATAAAAGTGTGGCAATGATGATGAAAATACATGTAGTTGTCTTGTACTTGTTGTTGACAGTAGAAAACGGAACTGGTACCAATTTGCAATTAATAAGTAAAAGAATTTTTTTAAAAAAAACATTATTTAAGACATGTATGTATGGAGTCTTAATGAATGGGAATGCGGTATAGTACTACTTTAATTGAATTATCGATGCCTGGACCAAATGCAGCATTATCATTTGTACACCTGGCATTTCCATCATGCACCAAGTTTTAGTAACTTAATGTGACATCATCACCTAAATTAGTATGATAGCGGATTAATTAGTGAATTAGTATGATAGTTTCTATCATGATTTAATATAGAATGCCGTTTAACATATTACTGATTAGATGTCCATAGGCAAACATTTTGTAAATTTGTTCAATTTGGAACGGGACACTTACGGAGTTCCTTTAATAAATATCACCAAACCAATTTCTTATGGAATCACAAGTCCACCACATTTTTTTTAAACTCAAACTTTCAGAAAATTTCGCCTCCCACATAACCTTCGTTATTAATATTTCCAGAATTTGCATTGCCACCTAGTGGTAAATCAGTAAATGTCAAACTTAATTTAAAAAAGAGAGCCGCCTATTATAAATATTATTCCGAGATGCGTAAAACCTTCAATGTGCCCTTATTGTTTTTTTTTTCGAATATTTTTATCTATTTGTCTATGCACATGTACATGTACCTTGTTTGCAAAACGAGAATGCAAACTGTATTGAAAAATGAAGGGTGGTCTCACTGTAACCACGGGATGCATAAACGATGCAGGGCATTATCAGATTTAGCTTTGTTACATTATATACATGTACATGTACATAGGGTGTCACCATGACACCACCACAACCTATCTACCTGAAGGTTAGGGTTAAAGTGAACGCGCATGGAAACTTTATAAATTCTGCTGCACATGCTCTAATCCCACCTTGTGTGTTGTGCATTTGATCAACTATTTGATCGAAAAAATCGACTTAATTCAAAACCAAACCCCATAACCAATCATGGTAAAAGCTGCTCGTTAGTTCAGGGCTACAACTACTTAATGCCAAGCGTGTATTTATTTTTGACATGTACATGTAGCATCATGTTATGAGGTCATTCATGTACGAGGGTTATGCATTTTTTAACTCTTTTTGAATACATGCAGTTTCTATACATATATCATATATCATAAGATGCGCATGACGGTTATTATTTGAATTTCGCTCTTTATATATACATGTATATATATGCCGTTCATTTATAGAAAAATTAACATAATTTAAAATACATGTAGAACGTCATGCTACTCCACATGGCTGCTTTCCCGCCTCGCACGTAGGGTATCATAAGATGCGCATGACGGTTATTATTTATATATATATATATAAATTACAATATATTATTATTATATATATATATACATATAAATTACAATATATTATTATATATAAATTACAATATATTATTATTATACATGTATATATATATAATAACCGTCATGCATTCTTGAGATGAAGTATTTGAAGCCTTGAACTCACATGCAGGTTTCACTATGTTGGGCATGGGCTTTGATTTCGCCTTAACCTCTGTTTTATCACTTAGTGGTCATTGGAGACGTATGATAAAATTGTGAGGAAAATTGTAAAGAATAGGTCATTTTAAGGATTTATAAAGAATGCTTCATGACAATAGAACGGAAAATGTTCCGTGGCAACACTGCGTGACATCTTCACAAATGAGTTCAACTTGCTGTTAATCTGCTGAATGCGGACAAAAAGGTTAATTAAAACTCATAACTCGAGATATCGATTGCGAAGATGTTAAAAAGAGCGCCGTTGTTTACTCGCTCTGTCAAGTACAGTGTATACACGTACATGTTACCTACGCATAGCCCACATTCGTCTTTCAGCTTTCTATTGATTTTGCTTGTTATTTTCACACATTTCGTACAATGCACGTTTAATGTACGGTATCTCGGCCTCCATATTTTTAAGGGCTTTATACCTACGTGTATTTCAACCCTATCAATTTTTTCTTAGTTTTGTATCGCACATTTAAGTGCTTATATACTACTGCATAAAACAATAAAATAAATAAGCAGATAAACAGGTATATTATTTATAATCTAAAGTTTACACAACGCAACAAATGAAAAATAAGAAGGGAAGTAAAAAATAGATTACACGTATTTGTAAAACAAAATAAATAAAATTAAACATATGAACGAGTCGAATTTTTTTTTTAAATGTCACACACTTTAGTAATATACCAAACGTAATTTACAAAACAGTATACATTCTCCACTTATATTTAGATTTCCGAATTTCGTTTAACCTCCTAATCTCCTCTTTAGTGTGACTATTGGTCTTAGCATCTAATTGAGAAATAACTCAATCTTGTCAATTATCAAGGATCTAGGCAGATGACTAAGACTTTTTTATTTCAATTCAATGCAAATATTCACTTGATTAATTTATCAAAGTGTTCTTTTATAAAATAAACTTAACTGCTTCATCATGTGGTTAGTAGTAATTTGAGTTAAAAGGACATCAAAGCTCAGCCAAAGTATTTACAAAATTACAAAAATTTTGAACTACGTTTCACACCCTTTAAGCTACTTCAGGTGATAGAGGTTACATAAAATACATCTATATATCTATATATAAAAATACATATATATATAGCATTTTTTTTATTTGTTAATACCCTTGCACTTATCATTACTTATCATTTCATTTTAACACTCTTTTCTAACACCTGAAAAAGCCCATAGTGGGCGAGAAACTTGAATAGTCTTTTTCTTATAAAAGATTGACAATCCATGTTCTGTCATCTTGATTTTAAAATTTGTATACACCCAGCTTTTTTTTAAATAAAATCTTCATCGTTCTTATTGTACGTATTTTAAAATATTTACAAAAATGGTGTTATAAAAATTCAGAAGATATTGCCATAAGATGATGAGGACTGGCGGACTCGCATGCTCTTACAGGTGAATGCTTCATTTTGTTTTGGTCATGTAGGTTGCCACCTCTGCCCTGGTCTCTATAGAGAGCTAGATTGTAAAGAATACCACAAAGAATGTTTTTAATGAGAGGACTTTCATAGCGCCGATAATGAAGGGGTCGCATTATCGATTAAACTAAAAACCGGGTCGCAAATTCGCATTACAAAAAAGATAGGAAGCCACTGTTTTATACATTATTATACATACATGTAACTAAAGAACATACGCTCTGTAGGGACAGCACGTACGTCATCGTTGATTAATGTCATTGTAATCAAATACACGTACACGTAAATGTACTGTACATAAATGGATTTATTCGTTGTTACATGCATAAGACGAGCATATTTACGTAGTGTGTGCACTCCTGAAGAGATTGTGGAGTATATTGACCGCGCAGCGAGCTGCAAAAATAAAAATTAAAACCATCGTCGCTAGGGGGAGTGCATATCCTCGGTAATAGACGTAAGCACCAATCACGCTTTTCGCCCAATTTCACAATTAAAAGCCAAGAATAGCTCACGCACGGAGGTAGGCTTGCAATCGGCTTTTATCAAACATAATAATCGCATGACAATGTCTGATAGAACTTGCTGAATTTCGATGGAATCATTTTTAATAGTTCAATAATGGGGGTAAATTTTTCTTCACGCATCTTCAAAACAATATTTTATTGCCATGGATTGTGATATTTCCAAAAACAACTAATCAAATAAGGTGACCAGGATACCAGGAAATCTCAATTAAATTCCCCAACAACATACAAACAAACAAAAAACTGTAGACGTAAATTCGGTAATGAAAAACATTGAGGAATATCAATTAATGGAACGTTGTGGGCAGCAGATAATTATTTTTTACGTTTATTTTGGAATTGTGCAAACTGCTACATGTACGTATTGCAACTAAATTTGCAACTAAATTTCCTAAAATGCCTTTTGGCAGGCTTTCCCTAAATTATTACAACTATTAATTGAAACGTCGTAAGCGAACCTTTTTTGTAAGCTGTATTATAAATAATGCGATGATAGGGCGCCTGGTTTGAAATGTATTTTTATTTTTCTGAAATTTTGTGCTTCCTAGAATTTTGCGCCCGGGGCAACCGCCCCTCTCGTCTGATATCAATGATATCAATGTTGGATGTTTGGTCATTTTAATATGCTGTAATAAAACTAATTCGTGGCATCATATAGCCGGAAAGATTTACAAATTATAGGAGCTGAAAGTCACTCAAACGACCAATTAAGTTATTACTTATCATCAAGCGACGTTTTCACCAATTGGAGCCTAAAAAAGCCAAAATTAAATTGGCGAAATGTCGCTTGATGAAAATCGATAACTTGTTAGTGTTCATTTTTTTAAATTTTTAATAAAACTAATGAAATGTACATGTAGTAAAAATTTACCACTCTACTTTCCAGCACGTGTAGGACCTGGTGGGTGAAAAGGGTTGTAAAATAACGTGCGACTCTTGATTATTAGGCGACTTTTTCATGGCATGGTCAACCTCACCCATTTAGTACCGTACATGCAGTACATTATAAAGTGGCCAGGCCAACACTGTTATTCCCGGACCATGTACACGGGCATGTAGAAGATCTGGAGCTGGATTCGTTGACCTCGATCACACCGTATTCGTGGTACTTCTCGATTTTCCCGAACTGACGGAATCCAATTCCAAACTGCTGACGCTGTGTAAGCTTCGATTGAGAATGCTTGATCCGCTTTCGGAACGCCATCTATCACCGGAAGTGGATGTGAAATCGCAGCGCAACGTCTTTTGAAAAGCCGCACGAAATTCGCTGTTCAAAAAGCCGTAAATACAAGGATTGATGAACGAGTTGATGTAACCCAACCAGGTGATGGCGCTGCGCATTTCGTACGATAAGTCACAGCTCGAACAAAACGGAAGCACCAAGTACATGACAAAGAACGGTAACCAACACATGCAAAATGCACCCATGATCAGACCGAGAGTCTTGATGGCTTTCGTGTCCGACATGACTTTTTTCGAATGCCTTTTGAATCTCCTTTGTTCCAGTTTGCTGCTCTGATGAATCGTCCGTTTCATGCGTTTGATTTCTTTGGATTGTTTTCGAGCGATGACCAAAATTTTCGTGTAAATGTAAAACATAATCGGCGATGGCAAATAGAAAGAGGTAAGCGAAGAAACCACGGCGTAGATTGGATTGACGTTTAAACCGCATTCGCCGCTCGCCATGTCCATGCTGATGGATCCGTCCGAATACCAACCCAACATGATTGGCACGAAAGAAATGGCGGCACTGCAAAACCAAGCAAAAACAATGAAAAATATTCCTTTTCTACGTGACATGAGGACTTTGTAACGCAGCGGATTCGTTATGGCCAAGAAGCGATCGAAGGCGATGACGCAAAGGTGCAAGATGGAAGCCGTGCAACACATGACGTCGCATGAGATCCAGATGTGACAAAAGACGGGACCGAATTCCCAAGAGCGGAACAAATCGTAGACGAGCAAATAGGGCATCACAAAGGCCGCTACCGTAATGTCCGCCACGGCCAAACTGGCCATCAGCATATTGGTGACGCTACGAAGTCGACGAAATACGATCACGGAAAGCACCAGCATTACGTTACCTGTAGAAATTATAAAACAATATATATGTCAGCGCATGTTTTCCCTCCTTTGTTGTTGTTTTACAACCTTTTATTTAACGCAATAATGCATAAAATAGAAATACGCCTGTGTTTTAAATTTCGCGCTTTCAAACTTCCGCCTCCTGGTCATCCCTATAAAAACGGTATACGTGTGTGTATGTGACTTCCATGTAGACAAAACTGTTCTGTAAGGCAGTGATCGCCAAATATTTTTATCACCGCGGACCGGTCAACATTTGATGATTTTACCGCGGCCTGCTGAGGGGGATGACGTTGATTGTTTATATTTTAGATTGTTTTGATTTAATAATTTTAATTTAATTGTACTTAAACATGCCTTCGAAATAAAATACAGTTACACTAAAACATTAATATAATGCGGTTTAACATTTTAACTCACTAGAACGCTAAATCAATGAGAATAATTTCATGTTCCCTGGGCGGCCCCGGGGTTGGGGACCATTGCTGTAAGGGACTCGTCACTAGTGCATGTACGGGTATGTATTAGATTGTAAAATACCGTAGTTGATTCGCTGTAGAAATTAGCCACTGGCCCACTACGTGTATAATGACGTACATGTATAAAAAACATCGCTGTGTATATCTTTCTATTGCGTTCTGATTTGGCTGGCCTGACAATGATTTATGAGTTACCAACACTCCTAAACCAAACTATTTTAAATTAAGATGTCCACGAAATAAGACAAAACGCTGCATCATTTATTTGGGACAAATTCTGGTGTCAAATAATTTGTAAAGGTATTTAAAAATATGGTTAATCAGGTATTGGGATGAAAATGTGCATATGGAATGAAAAAATAATTTAAACATGGCGTTGTTCTCTTTCATTCAACTCACTTAATTGTCAGTACCCTGCATGCTGTTAGAAAAAATATGCCATGTGGTATGGGGATTGTAATTATGCATCCATCCATTTTATTTAGCAACTTCACCAACGCATTTTGATGGTCATCATCGTCATTTCTTCAAATTAGAAAACCAGGAAACACAGCCAAATTTGTTGAATTAAACTGCAAAGTTTCGGTAATTAATTTTTACCTTCATCAGGTAGCTACAAGATTATAAGCAATAATAGTGCTCATGAATAACAAAATTACAAAGGGATGTCAGGACGCATTTTTTTCTATCAACCTTATTTGCAATGATAATTTTGTAATTGTGTTATTCATGAGCACTATTATTGCTTATATTCTTGTAGCTGTCTGATGAAGATAAAATAAATTACCGAAACATTGCAGTTTAATTCAACAAATTTGGCTGTGTTTCCTGGTTTTCTAATTTGAAGAATCTCCAGCCACATGATGACGAAGATTAACTTCGCGGACATACATATCATCATTTCTTAATTGCATTTCTGTTAGCTTAGTTATATCAATTCATCCCAATTCAACTGATACCCTACATTCTTAAAAAAAGGTGTACCATTTGGAACCTTTAAAGGTTCAATGGCATGCAACACAGGGAGCACCCTTTTAGGTTCA
>JAQIXS010003905.1:0-16674 GCA_034700785.1 Rossiulus vilnensis | reverse complement strand
GGAAATATAGAATTTTTTTAAACAAATATAGAAAATATAGAATTTTTTTAAAACAAATATAGGAAATACGGGATTATTTTGCAACAAATATAGAAAATATAGAATTTTTTTAAAACAAATATAGGAAATGCGGGATTTTTTTCAACAAATGTAGGATTTTTTTCCAACAAATATAGGAAATATGGGATTATTTTCCAACAAATATAGGAAATATAGAATTTTTTTTAAACAAATATAGGAAATACGGGATTATTTTCCAACAAATTAGGAAATATGTGATTGTTTTCAACATATACAAGAAATATAGGAAATATAGAAGTTTTTTAAAACAAATATAGGAAATGTAGTTGTTGTTTTTTTCAACAAATTTAGGAAATACAGAATTTTTTTCCAACAAATATAGGAAATACGGGCATCGGGATGTCTGGGATGCCAGCAGTAGACGTTCGTTTATCCGAGGTCCGTTAATCCGACATTGACTAGCCGATGTCCCGATGAAATAAGCATCGACGACATCGTGACGTCATTTCACGCTGCTGCCGCCGGGTTCCGCGCATTTCTTTACCAGAAAAAAAAAACCAAAAAAAGGTTTTTCCGTTCCTACCTTTCGGCAGATCCAGTTCCGTGAGGCACCTGGACGTGGCCAGCGTGGCGATGATGACCCTCCTCTCCATGACCGCCTCGGCCGTGGGTTTGCTGAACACGCGAGTGGACGCCTCGGTCTCCATGATGCAGTACTTGAGGACGATGGGATGGACGGTCTCCACCCTCCTGTGCTTGTAGTACACCCTGAGGGGGGTGGCCTCCTGCATGCCGGAATCCACGTAATGGTGCAAGTAGTCCTTCACGTACAGATCGGCGGCGCTGAAACACGTGAAGCCGCGCTTGGTGAGGACCACCATCGAGTCACGACGCGTACGTGTATGTAACAAAAAAAATATGTCACCTGTTGGAGTGGGTGCAGATGAGGATGCGGGCGTTGGTGTGCTGCAGGAGGTTTTTGATGCCTTGGGACAAGGTGAAGGTCTTTCCGGTGCCGTACGGACCCATCAGGAGGATGGGCGGCAGGTGGATGTGGAACGGCGCCATCAGCCACATTATCGCTTCCTTCTGCTTCACGTTCAGCCGAGGATCCAAGTTGTTGCCGCCCAAGTGACTGCAAAAGAGTAACGCATCCGAAAGCGTTAAGTCGCGCGGCAGATTAAACACGCGCCACGGGCTTCACCGAGACCCGACGTAAGCGGTTAGGTTGTTAGGTCAGATTGGTTAGATTAGATTAAGTTGGTTAGGTCAGCTTGTTTACCTTAGATTGTTTCGGTTAGGTTTTTTTTACAAGAGTTTATTCATGCAAAAATGAAAGCGCCGCTAATGGATACAGCGCTGGTTAGGTTAGGTTAGGTTTTATAAGATTAGATTAGGTTAGGTTGGTTAGGTCAGGTTGTTTACCTTAGATTGGTCAGGTTAGATTAGGTTGGTTAGGTCAGGTTGTTTACCTTAGATTGGTTAGGTTAGGTTAGGTTAGGTTAGATTAGATATGGTTGGTTAGGTCAGGTTGTTTACCTTAGATTGGTTAGGTTAGGTTAGATTAGATTGGTTTTTTCAGGTTGTTTACCTTAGATTGTTTCGGTTAGATTAGGTTAGGTTTGTTAGGTCAGGTTGTTTACCTTAGATTGTTAAGGTTAGGTTGGTTAAGTTCGGTTCGGTTTGGTTCGGTTAGGTCGCTTTTGTCGGGGTGCCGGATTTTCTCCACGGGGTTTGCGCTAAAATGCTAAAATCGACAAATTCACTTCCCTGACCATCCCTGACCGACCGAGTAAATTTCCCTGGCTTTTTGGAAACGAATTCCGTCGCAAAAAACCAAACGCGCGATGACATTAAGGGGGGATATTTATCAACGACAAACGTCAATTTCTAGCCATCTCAAAGTAATTTCTGGGCAATCGTATTTTTATAAACAATCTAAACGTCGTTTGCTTCCGTTTCGTTCATCTCCGGCAATTAACTTTAAAACTTGACTTAAAAACTGCTTTCTAATTGAAAGGGAAGGGCCGTTTAGGGCATGCGATGGGATTAAATTTAGGCCTCCTTTGTCATACTGCTCGATTAAGTATCGTTTAATCGGTTGATTTTAAGACTGCTTTTTTAATACTGCGCATCGTTTAAAGAACACCGACGAACATTTATCTAGAGTTTAATTAATTAATCGTGGATTTTGGTCAATGAAAACGCGCTGATAGGCATTCTAATTATATTTTAATTTTGTTTAAATTTTTAATTTTTTTTTTATAATAATTTTCTACCTAGGTTTTATAAAAAAAAATTCGCCTACAGCACTGTCTTAATAATAACGTCTATAATAATAAATACTGTATTAATTTAAATATAGTATTTATTCGACATTATTTTTTTTAATAACAATTTTCCTGATAATAAAATAATAATAATAAACACTATATTATCTTAAACATAGTATTGATTCTACATTATTATTAAGATAACGCCGTAGGATAATTTTTTTTTATAAAACCTAGGTATAAAATTATTATTTAAAAAAATCAAAATTTAAAGAAAATTGAAATACAATTAGAATACCCATCAGCGCATTTTCATTGGGATTCTCCCCGACTTTCGAGCTAAGAAACGTGATTTTCCCTGACAATCCCTGACTCTCCGGGTCCGCCACGAGCCCCGCACACCTTCCTCTTAAATTACTGCGGCACGTAAGTCAAAGACGTAGCGCAGAAAACAATTGAAAGAGGAATCCGATACCACCAAGGTGGACATGCCCTCAAAAAAACCGCTACGTTTTAAAACCGCGAACAAAAGATCGAGTTACTTTTGCGCGATCCACGAGATGTTGGGCACGTCGTCCATCCGGGGAAACACCACCGAGACGTCCGGAAGCGCGTCGACGGCGTGGTGCAGCTCGCACAGCTGCAGGCGGTCCAGCTGGAATTGGATCTGAAAAGGAAAAAAAAAGTCGCGTGGGTTGACTCGAGATTTCCGAACGAGACGCGGACCGGAGACCGATCGCGCGACGTCCGCCGTATCCTCACCTCGACTTTCACGTCCGTGTTCGGATTCAGCGACAGGTCTTTGACGCACGAAGCGGGCAGGCGAAGATACACGATATCTTTGCATTTGCCCTCGATGAAGGCTTCGTAGACCTGAAGAAATTTTTAAAACAATCACCGAAAAATGAACGAAACGCCACCAAACGGCTAAATTTCGAAAGTTGATGTATTACGATAAAATCAAAGTCTCTCCTTTGGTTTAGCAAAAAAAATTTCGTTAAAAAATTCCATTGTTCTACGACCGAATTTTACGATCGATTATTTTTCGCAGAATTCTGCGTGGGTTTTCTTTTTTGGAAATTTAAACGAATGGAAATTTTTACTAAATTTCGCCAAGTCGAAGAAAATTAGTCAAATTTGAGAGGTAAACAGAATTGCAGAATTGCGTAGAATTGGGCGAGGATGTCGCGAAATTGAGAAACGTTTTATAAGCATTTTTTCAACGCAACGTTTTTCTGAAACGATTTTTTTGATAATTTGATAAAAAGCAGAGAAAGTTTTTAGAAAAAGATTTTTTAATAATTTTGAGAGAAAAAAATGCAGAGAAAAGTTTTGAGCTTTAAGAAAATTTCATATTAATTTTTTTAACGCAATCTTTTTTCTAAAATGATTTTTGATAGTTTTCAGATGAAAATGCAGAGAAAAGTTTTGAGCTTTGAGAAAATTTCATATTAATTTTTTAAACGCAACGTTTTAAAAATGATTTTTTGATGATTTTCAGACAAAAAATGACGCAGATGAGGCACGAGAATTTTTTTAACGTAACCATTTCTCTAAAATAATTTTTGATAATTTTCAGACGAAAAGGCAGAGAAAATTTCGAGTTTTCAGAAAAATTCGTAAGATAGTTTTTCTTAAATGATTATTGATATTTTTCAGACAAAATGGCAGAGAAAATTTCGAGTATTGAACAAATTTTATAAGAATTTTTTCAACGCAACGTTTTCAGAAAATCATTTTTTGATAATTTTCAGACCCAAAAAAACTTTTCACGAAATTCCATGAGAATTTTTTTTTGTGTGATAATTTTCACACAAAAAACAGAATGCTGCGTTTTTCTCACCTTTCTTTTCCCTCGACTGAACACGGGATTTCTGCAGGGAGACACGAGGACCGTCGTGCATCCCGTCAGGATGATCCTTCCGGCCGCGGTGTCTTCCGTCAGCCGACGATGGAGGCTCAGCTGCGCGAACAGCTCCCCGGGAATGCAGAACTTGGCCGTGGTCACCAAGCCGGTCAGCCAATAGCTCTCCACCAGCTGAAGTTCCGTTTCGAAGTTGAACCTACGAAATGAGAGCAATGAGTACGATTCGCTAGAGATGAGACATGAGCGGGAAAACAATGACCCCCTAAGACAGTGGTCCCCAACCCCCGGGCCGCGGACCGGTCCGTGGATCAAATGGTACCGGGCCGCCCAAGGAACGTGAAATTATTCTCATTGATTTAGCGTTCTAGTGAGTTAAAACGTTAAATCACGTTATATTCATTTTTTGGTGCCGCGGTAAAATTATCAAACGTTGACCGGTCTGCGCTAAAATTATCAAACGTTGACCGGTCCGCGGTAAAACTATCAAATGTTGACCGTTCCGCGGCGATAAAAAGGTTGGGGACCACTGCCCTAAGAGATAAAAAACAAATAACAAGCTCTGGGAGGTTTCGCCTACTTAGAGAGAAGCTCCCTTTGATCCCATTCCTCGGCATTCAGCAACAAATGAAGGCGCTGGCGATACGTCTCCACGCACAGCGGATGCAACAAGACGTTGGCTTTGGGCGAAACCTCCGAGGACGGCGGAGGATATCGAGCAGCGAGGAGCTCGTCTTCCGGGCTCAAGCAATGGATCGGAGGCTAATCGAAAAGAGGAAGAGGAGGAGGTGAAAAAAAAACCCCACGGTGGAAATTTCGTGCAATTGATGGATTTTTGTCCGCATTTTTTTTTAAATAAAGGCAAGGGTTAAGAAACAACAATAAAAGAAAACACCGCTGGATATCAGCGCGCGTTAATTAAGCGTACTTAAAACCTCGAAAACCCAAATCAAATTTTGCTCATAAATTGCACAACATCCTCTTAAACTCCTCCGAAATCCGACGTACCTTGAACGGAACCATGACGGAGTTCCTCTGATCCCACCTGAGGTCCTTGCAGACCAGGGCTTCTTCTTGCTCCACCTTCTCCACGGCCGTCGGGTCCGGCACCACCTCCACTCGGAGCCGTTGCACGAGGAAGGGGTGGTGGCCGAAGTCGAAGACGATGCCCTGGGTGAACGTGCCGAAGACGCAGCTGACGAAAGCCAGCTTGACCACGTAGGACGCCTCGCTCATGGGCGGCTGCTTGCCCACGTATGGGTTCTGCCATTCCTGGCAGTGGAGGGGCAGCGCGTGGTCCTTGCGCCCGTTCACGCTCCAGTAAGAGATGCTGGTCAAGCTGAACTCCGAGTGGCTGCTGTCGTCGATCAGGGCTATCCAGTGGACAGCCACCTAAAGCGATCAATCGAGGGAGGAATCGATCAGCGGCCACGAACAAATTATAGGAAAATATGTCATATTTTGCTAAAAACATTGGAAAAATATGTGGTATTTTGCTAAATCATTTGAAAATATGGCACAATTTTGCTAAAATATAGGAAAATATGGGATAATTTTCTAAAATATAAGGAAAATATGGCAAAATTTTGCTAAAACAAAGGAAAATTTGTGATATTTTTCTAAAATATAAGAAAATATGGGATATTTTGCTATAATATAGGAAAATATGGGATATTCTGCTAAAACACAGGAAAATAAGTGATATTATGCTAAAACACAGGAAAAATACGGGATATTTTGCTAAAACACAGGAAAATTTGTGATATTTTTCTAAAATATAGGAAAATATGGGATATTCTGCTAAAACATAGGAAAATAAGTGATATTTTGCAAAAATATAGGAAAATACGGGATATTTTGCTAAAACATAGGAAAATACGTGATATATTTTGCTAAAATATGAAATACAGGACTTCTGGAATGAATGCATAAATCATTCGTGGCGACGGCGAGGAGAAAATCCTGGAATTTCGTTCGTCTTACCTTCGATTTCACAGTTATCGTCCAGTGGTGGACGTCGTCCCTGCTAACGTAAATGTTCCGTACGTCGGGATTAATGCGGACTTGGGCATAATCGACCTCTTCTCTGAGGACGTCGTCCACATTTTCGATCTGGTTCGAAGAAAGAAAAAGCAGGCGCGCGTTTAGCGAGGAACCGAACCGAAACCGCCGAATACCCCACCGGAACTCGACACGATCCGGAACGAACCTGAGCCAACTTCTGAACCAGGTCGTTCACGTAAGAACGATCGCCGGAATTCGCCTGGATGGCCTTCTGCCTGCAGTTGGACCTCAACTGCCACTCGTTCAGCTCGTTCTGGCTGTGGGCGTGACTGCATTGCTCGCCTAATCGACACGGGGCTCCGGCCAGGATCCTGCGACGGATAAAAAAGGACGTTTCGTTAGCGCATCCGCTACATCGTTGGCAACCGCGCGGATTTTTTTGGCAAGATGCGCAATTAGCACCACGGATTCAATCGGGTTATTCAACAACGTTCTAAAGGGCGGTCAAACAAGGAAACGAGCCTTCGTGCTTCCGTTTTTGTCAACGATTCCGTCTAATCGTCTACCGGACAACAACACGAGATTCCGTAATCCGGGGAGACGTACAACTGATAAATGTAGATTTTAATTCCCTTTTCTCGAAAGCAAATGTAAGACTGATATGTTGTTGACTTTCCCCCGACATTTTCAAAAGAAATCACTATTCCCTGCCATCTCAATTTCCCTGATAATCTAAGGATTTCCAGGCCTTCTCGGTGTGGGAGAACCCCGCTTCACACGTGGTTAAAACGAATGTAAACCGCTCCAAGAACCGAATACCAAAGGACGTATGACGGACGATAAAACCCCCAGTTTTTTCCAGGACACAGCCAGCGCTTTTATCCGGCGCATCCTTTTGCCGTGTAACTTAGAGCCTCTTCAAGCGCCGGTTTGTTCTAAAAACACGACTAACTATTAATATTACAATAGAATTATGATTTCACGGTCGGTGAAAGCAGTAGGCTTAGCTTAAGAATATTAATTTTTACATGTGGAGCATGACGATTAAAGCAGATTGCCACTAGCACATTACTACAATTAACGATAACTGACATGAGAAACGTATCCTTCATGATAATTCTTAATAATTTTAGAGAGATTTAACACAAAAATCGCATTCTTCGCATCAATTCTTAATCATTTTAGAGCGATTTCGGATGAAAAACGCTTTTTCAACGTCAGGCTAAGCCTTCACGTGTGCTTTGTGCAGTACACCAGTAAGACTGCGCACTCCGTCAAATAGTAATATTAATAGTATCACGCTTTCAGAATGAATTAGCGCCTGAAGAAGCCCTAAATAAGGGGACCAATGGTTACGTCCTGAAAATAAAACTTAAAAAGTTATATACGTTCAAGTTTTTCTGCCCAACGAAGCAAGCCTCGCATCGGCTTCCTCTATCGAAACGACACCGGATTCAGATTTCACAATCAGATTTTCAGCCCTTTCTTTCCACCGCAGGATTGCCATGCGGACCGTGGGAATCAGGCCCGCTCCACACGACCCCTTGGAAAACAAATGGGTCTGCCACCTCGGTGGTAGAAACCGTCATTCCAACCCCGCTCGTGGAACTATGAGCGCATTGCGCTCGGATTGCGTGCCATTCGACGTTGGAATGCTCTTCCAAAGGACCTTTGCGGCCTTAAGCTGCATGGAATTCGATGTTTCGGTGAGGTCGGTGTACACCCCATTTGAGGTGGCCATCACCGAATAATATTGGGTTGGTGGATTACATCACCCCCCCCCCCTTACTACACGGCACTTCACTCGCTGCTAGTAGGGTACTGAGTCGAATTGAAATTGAATTGAAATACGACAGTTCGCAGACAAGTATCACCGCCGCACACGGTTGGCGAGGGACTCTTTACCTGGGACACAGCTCGTATCCTTCGGGTCCCAGGCCCCAAGGCGGTGGCCTGAAGTGCCAGTCCTCCTGGTCCAGCAGCAGTCGAGAGGCCTCCGCGTTCGTGAACTGGATGGGAGGCGGAGAGGGATGGGAGAGCAGATTGGGGTGGGTCACGCTCAACATCGTACCCGGGATTCACTGGAGACACCCGAATCGAGATCTGGAAAAAAAATAAAGCACAACGGATAACAATGAGAGAGTTGGAACACGATGGGCTTGGAGATGACGAATGGAGACACATGGGACATGCGTGGAGGTACCGAATCGAGATCTGAAAAAAGCACAACGGATACAACGGATAACAATTTGAGAACCGTCCACGACCGAATCCACGGCTAGGACCACATGGAGGCCTGCGTGGAGGAGGGTACCTCTCACAGGGAACGCTTTTTGAAGGCCAAAAAAATAACAGCGTGTGCAGGTCGGGAAAAAACCGCTAGGAAAAAAACGAATAGGAAAAGCGCGATGGGAAAAGCGATCTAAAGCTAGCGAGAAAGGTACCGAAGATCAATTTCCGAGGCATCGTTTTTTTTGGGAGGGGTAGGGGGTTTAAAAAGGTTTATAATAAAATCAAAGATGGTCCAAAAAATGGTTAGAAACAAAAAATAAATAAATACATTAAAAAAAAAATGGTGAGAGCGACGAACTCGAGCGCCGCTCAAAACCCCCCACAATGGAAGACGGGGGGGAAAATAAAGAGCCACTCACTTGTTTACGGCGTCGCTGGAGAAAAACTAGTGGCGAGTGAAGCGCGTCGGGGGGGGAAAATAAAAACAATTTACATCTTTGCTAAATGGGGAAAAATCAAACGCCAAATAAAAGATGGACGTAAATAATGGCATGAGAAAACCAGGATATAAGCGGCTGCTAGAACAGAACAGCGCCATTCGACGGCAAACGGTGGGCGCCGGGAGCGCCGCTACTTCCGACTCCTGCGCCCTGAATGCGCTGCGCCCGGTGGAGGGGGCCATCCGCAAAGTGAAAGCTGCAAAACGCAACAACAACAACATTGAAATATTATAAAAAATAAAAAAATAAAAATACTCATAAATCCATAAATATCGCCAATTAAACCATTACGAACCGAAGCTGAAACCCAGGTGGACGAACGATTCTACATCGGGGAGAAAATCAATTTAACGATTATATTAAGTATTTGAAGCAAATTGAAGCAAATAAAAATAATTTTCTCCCCAATTTACTTTCATTTTATTCTAGAAAATTTACTAAACGGCATAATGCACTTTTTTTAAACTTTCTATTTGATAGTTTAACACGCATCTATTACGCTACCGTTGAGAGGGGGCTTCTCTGCACATCGCGGATTGCCTAACGATTTTTTTTCCCTTCAAATTTCATAAAAAATCTTTGTATCAATAAACGGAATATTTTGAAATTATAAACCAAAAGCTGCAACCCAATTCTACATTGGTGAAAACAAATCAAGCAACTATAACGAGTATTTGAAGCCAAAAATTTTGCCAGTGATATTTTTTGCACGTCTATCCATGCTTATCATAACAGAGTTTAAATTTCTTTCAAAATATTTCATGCAGGTTAAATTTATGCACGTTGGGCATGCTTTCGACTCGTCCTTTTCTATTTTATGGTACTTTTTTTTAAAAAAAACTATTTGATTTTTTTAAAATTTTTTAAAAAATAAGTTGCCTTTGCCTCGATAATCGGTCGCTAGATGGCGCCCCCAACCCTCCATCTTCCTAGTGTTGGAGCTTCTCAGTTGGCCATGAGTTGGCAGCTGCCGAAAAACCTCTGGCGAGTGGATTCGACCAGTCACAGAGCTCAGCAGCAGAAAAACTAGGCAGAAAGTGAAGCGGAAGAAGGAGAGCTCGGATCGCGTCCTTGGCTGGGCCTTAAAAAACGGAGATTGAAAAAAAGAAGTTTCAAATAGTTTTTCGTCGAGTGATTGGGACACGGACCATGTACCTGAACAGTCGCCGCTGCATCCTCCAGCGCCGGATAACAACGAGTCGGGACGTGCGCCGCGCGACCGCGCTCCGCTCTCGGGGCCAACTTTCCGCGTCTTTTCCCCTCGCCTTCGACCACTGAGCCATCGCTTTTTGGCACACACACGCAAAAAACAACCAACAAGAAGAAGGAGGACGTCCGCTGCCATGTTGCCCACTTGAGTTTCCGAAGTTTCAAACGTTCCACGGTTTCGAACGTTCCATCGTTTCGAACGCACCCCGCACGCGCATAGAGCCCGAGACAAGACGTTCGGAAACGAAGAAAGAAACAGAAAAGAAATAGAAATAAAAAAATGAGGACTACGTTAAAGCGCATCTTGCAAGCGGTCATCGCGTTGACTCTGGTGGCCTACATGACCCAGGTGATCAGGCAGCACGTCGTGGTCAACGCCGTGGCCGCCGACCAGCGCGGCACGGCGGTGCGGGGGGAGGCGTCGGCGACGTCCGGCGGCGACCCGGGCACGGAGTCCGGCGGCGGCGGCGTTGAAAAGAACGGCACCCGCCTGGACGACGTCTTCATCAGCGTCAAAACCACCAAAAACTTCCACAAGACGCGGCTCAGCACCATCCTGAAGACGTGGTTCGGGGCCGTCAGAGATAACGTGAGTTTTGTAAAAAAAAATTAAAATAAATAAACAAATTGGACGTGGATGCGATCGTGGGAAGATTTGAAAAGCAGGAAACAGGCTTATCATCTCCGGTTCGCGTCGATGGTACTTGGAAAGGGCAAAGCCGTCTTATATTTAGTATTTACCAGGCACTTTCAAACTCGTATTTAATCAATTTAAACGTAAATTCCTCCGCTTTATTAAATAGGCCTAAGTGTCAAAAAGAATACCAAAAAAATGGAACGCGCGCGATCGGCGTTCGAATTATGGCGCGTGCGAATTTTTGGAACGTCGCCATCTTGTTTTTTATTTTTTGTTTAGAAATAGGCCTTATCGACGGAGAAATTCAAATCGTGTTGAAATTCGGTGAATTAATCAGTCGATGACTCGATATGTTTAAAAAAAAACGAAAGCGGCGACGCGAGTTTTACGGAGCTCAGTGCTAAAGTTTACGGAACGTTTCCCTGACCAAGCGCAAGTACTCCCTGAGTTTTTAAAAAATGCATGTAAATTCTGTAGCAATATCATAATGAATATGTATCAATAACAATTTAACAAACTACCTATATCTTATATTTCTCATATTTTAATAATTTTATGAAGTCATTAATTACGTTTTCTTAGATTTTGACGAGTTGTAGACCTGTCATTTCTTGGTTCCTTTAATTCATAATATTTGTAAACAAATTTTACTGTGGAATTTGGCCTTAAATATTGGGTTGATAATCAAGGTTTGAAAAAACAAAACGTATATTCCCTCAGTACTTTTCTTTAGCGAATTATACTGCAAAATCCATAATTCATAATATATTTTTTCCCAAATTGTTCACCCTGCGGCGTTCCTGTAATTCACGATATCAAAATTCGTAGACTTTTATGCCAAAAATTGTTCGTGCTTAAGGCGTTCCATTACTTGATATTCCTCAGCCGTTTCTATAAAAAAATATGTGTCAAAATGCATAATTTGCGACGAATTTTCGACATTTTTTTTCTGAACAATAGTCGACAATTTTGATTTTAGAATTATTTTTCAAAATATGTTTAAAAAATACCACCGCAGCAGTGAATGAAATTTAAAATGAATAAGATAATAATTCATCCTATATTTGTTGGGGAAAAAATCCTATATTTCCTATATTTTTATTTGTAAAATGGCCGGGATATATATCTTGTAAAATTTATTAAGATCTACAGCTTTAAAATGGCGTGCTCAAACTCGAATTTGTTTCGTACGAGGAGGTGAATTAAATATTAAACTAATTCGTGTATCTTTCCGAAATGGGAATTATTTCTACAAACGTCAACAATGTCTTAAATGTGATAAAAACTAAATGCGAAAATTCAAAAAAAAAACACAAGTCTGATTGACATTGCGAATGTATCATGCCCAACAATCGATTGAAATTTTTAAGTTTTTTTGTTGTTTTCTTTTCAAATGTGAGCTTATCGCTCAACAAACACAGCTTGCGTGCTTTTTTTCAAAAAAGAAATAAATGATGAAACCTCTTAGCAATACCGAGTGATAACGCAAATCATCCGTCAACGTTTGCTATTTCACGTCGCTTTCTTTTTCGTTAAAACTCGTAAAAAACTAAACGTCAGAAACCATTGATCAATTTATTTTACGAAACGCTTTTTAATGCCAGACAAGTTCGTCCCAGTTATGAAATTAAAAAAATATACATATAAAATAATAAAATTTACAAATAAAAATAAATTACATACGTCTATCGGTCGTTTCCTCTTCGATTGGGATCAGATTTTGTTTTTGTTTTTATTTCCTTTCGGAACGTTTGAAATAACGACAAGTTTTGAATGAAATTAGAGGATGGACGTTTTCAATTTACATTAGAAAGTTAGTATTATTATAATATATAGTTTACTGCCAGCAAGGATATCACATGTGATATAGGATGAGGAGGGGTGTGATCCATCAACCCATGTTATTTTTTAAAATTTTATAGACCAATTGCGCAATTAACAATAGTCGATAAATATCCAATAAAAAATTGGATATTTTGGGCAATATTTGAATATTCTTTGGACAAATCTTAAGGCGTTGAATTAGTTAAGACCAGTGATTTTAGTAATATGCGAACTCCAGCGCATATCGTCCTTGATACTTTTTCCTAAATATTTTACAGAATTAACGACTTTTAATGGAAAAAAACCATCCTGAATTTAATCCATATCATTTTTTTAAAATATGCTGATAAATAGGCTACATGCAGTAATGATTAAGTGAGCGCCGCGCCGGTGGCAATTTAAAAAAAAAAATAATGATTAGCCTAAATTTCTCTGCAGGATTTGTTTAAAAAAATATAAATAAATGAACCAATAAAAGTCAAAAGATGTTTTAGAAATATTAATAGCAATGTATTTTAGTCTGCAATTTTCATGAGAGAAAAAAATGTACACGAATTGCTAATTGAAGAAAGGTCTTACGTGTAGATGGATGTTTTATTGTTTTTGTTTAAAAAAAAAACTATGAAACTATTGAATAAAACCATACGTTTTTCATAGTCCAGGGCTTCTAGTGTCAATAAACTATGCAGGAATCCCAGCCATCCTATATGTCCTATATTTTTAAGTTGTCCAATATTTTCCTATTTTTTTAAACCAAAATGTCAAATTTTTACCATATTTTCATCACTTAAGGAATCAATATAATTGAGTTTTAATTAAGTTCGAAACAAACTTATTTATATTTAACATAATTTATTGGATTTTCAAACTTAATGTCACCATTCTATTTTGGAATACGTGCCAAGCTAGGCTAGGAAATAATTTTTCTTAAATTTTCTTTAATTCCGATTACTATTTTTTAAGCTAAATTTTCGCCTACTGCGTGTTCCAATGCGAAATCTGCTAAAGTAATAATTTAATTCGCACAAAGACAGATTAGGCTATCATAGGCCAAAAAAACGACATTTCGGTAATTTCATTTTGAATTTTTTTTAAAAAAGCATTTCGCATTTCTTCATCGAATTTTGTGTTCAAGGAATTGGCTAGAAATCCACGATAAACTCTCGTATCCACTCGCAAATTTTAGCTCTCGATGGACAACAATAGCTCTTACATGTACCTCCGAAATGCTCTCTCAAGGCGCAATTCCGTTGCATTATTAGCTATAAAAACTCTTATCAGGTGAAATTAAATGTTCTTAATTTTTTTTTCGTCCTGTGCAGGTAACCGTTTTAATGATCACTAAGTTATCTCAAGTTACAATGAAATGTATTATCAAAAAATACAGTACGGTTAGGCCGACTTCAAAAATGCTAGTTTTTCGACAAACTCTTTAACACATGTTGGACACATACATGTACCTTACCAATAGCCTAGGTGAAATTAAATGTTCTTTTTTTCCCGTCCTAGGCCTATATCAAATATTCCTGTATTTATGAAAAATGGCTGGGATATAAGACTAGAAAGGGCTTTTTCAAAGACTTTGAATTTCGATCGTCGTGAACGGTCGCCGAAGTATTTTCCCACCAAACTGAATTCCCCCCAGTCTTTTGTCAAAACAGCAAATGCAGAAAATCTTTTTGTTGCCACCAGACCTTTTTCTTCCGCGTCAGCAGCGGTGACCCCATCTAGCCCCTATAATGGCGCATAATGAGTTCGGGGTGGGATTTCAATCTCAATTTCAATTGAAACGAACGATCCCGAATGAAAAGCCCTCTGGGGGCCCCTCGAGGTGACGCCGACCATATTCACTGGATCATCGTCCTCTTCTTCCCTCCTTTCGTAAAATCGCCTAGAAATGCGTAAAACGTGGCTACTGGTTGGCAGCCCCTATAAATCCACGGGAGGTTTATATTATACATGTATATACCGGATAACGTCGCGCGTCCCGTTAGCTCCCCCTAAGCAATAACAAAACGAGGGGAACAAAGGGGGTTCCTCTTCGCTCTCCTGTGTTTGTGTGTGTGCGTGGCTTATCGGACCCCGCCGTTGCCAAAAACAAGGACGATGCACTCACCTTGCAACCCCAAGGAGCGTAACGAAATCAAACGCGCCCTGGTTTATCGGCCGTGAAAAAACCTACGCTTAACGGGACGTTAAATGTAACGCGATCGATCACGACGTCGTTTGCCACCGAAATTTAACGAGGCCGTTCGATGGGAATTTTGGGAAACGGGTCGTCCATGTGCCCCTTGAAACCGTTTCATCGGTATTATTAGGGGGGGGTGAATTCGTTTTAATGATGTGAATGGATGTCGTATGCCATGCAAGGTGGCAAAACAGGTCCTAAAAGTATTAAAAATTCCTAAAACTGCTTAACGATTCAACGTTAAAACCGTTATAAAATAGTGTTCAAATTATTACAAACCCTGCGTAATGCGTTGTCAAACACAGCACACCATCCCTGTTAAAAAAAGAAATAATCGAAACTAATGTTGTATTAAAAACAAACATGAATAAGGAATAAAATAATGCATCCTTTCGAAGAAAATTTTTTTCCTAAAGATAGGCCTACAATTTAATCTTAAATTTTTTTAAATTTTCGAATCTTGGAAATTGTTTGCCACCCTGTATGCATAAAATTAGTATAAACGCCTGGTGGTAAAGAAACGCCTGGGTAAAATCTTTTAGGTAGATCTTCAATCAAAGAATCTACTTTCAAAAAATGAATCACAAATAATGATTTGTTAGGAAAAAAAATGGGTTTTTGGGTGTGCTCAGGGCCCCTTTGTCTCCGGGCCCTAATCACTTGCTGCTAGTAGAGAGTATTGAATTGAATTGAAATAGTGTAGTCGATTAAGGAAATTATGGTAATCTAGCGAAACTGACCAGTTTGGCGTGAGGCAGCAGTCCGAATCGGCCCCGTGGACAACGTCGACGATAAACGATGGCCAACTTTTGCCAGACGTTGACCACCACCAGCTCGGTTCTCAAACACATCGGTCTAATTTCACCCTTTTTTTGTGTGTGGTTGTTACCTCGAAGGTGACTCGGCGACGGTTTGCGCCAGGTTATTGGCACGCGTGAATTAACCATAAAAGATTGAAAAGACGTAGGCCTAGTTGGGGGGTTTCGTCACACGCCATCGGAAGGCTTCCACATTTGAAAAATAACTCTTACTCACCTCTTTTCACAATGCACGGAGCAAATTTTTCTCCCATTTTTCTTTTTCGCTGCTGGAAAGGGGATGAAAAAATAAAAAATAAAAATCAGCTCCGAAATCGGCCGCTCGGAACTAATTGTGAATAGCGAATAGGGCTGCATTTTTGTGTTTCTATGTCGTTCTTTTCAAATGTTTCGGGTTTTTTTTTTTTTTAAAGCGAGCATGTATGAAAGCATGAAAGCGGAGCAGCATATGGCGAATAAAATAGGACCCGAAGGAATGCGCTTAGGATATAGGGGAATTGAGGGGGAGAGAACTAGGCTTAGGCCTACCAACTATTCTAACGCTATGGCGGTGGCTCAGACTCAACCCCTCGAAAACGGATTGACAGGAGTTCTCTCGAAACAGCCGCAGCAGCTGCTCACACACACACGATTCGCTCCGACGAAACGAAAACCGCGACACGACCCCTAGGCGCCCGAAAACAAAAACTGAAAAAAGAAAAATAAATTAACGAGCTTAAAAGCGAAAGCATTTCTAACTGCTAACACTCTGGGTTTTGGGCGATATTGCAAATGGCGACGCAGAGTGCTCCATTCTGTGGAACGTTGGCACGCGCATTCTGGAACGCCAAGAATTCGAATCCGCAAAATGGCGGGGGTATTTGAGAACGATGCCAAAAAAAAAACTTTAAAAAGGCTTAAAAAACCGATGCGTTTTTCTTGCTGACTCTTTGGGGAGGGGGTGATGTTGCAAATGCAGGGTTCGTGCGGACCTCGAAAGTCAGGGAAAGTCAGGCAAGAGAAAAACGGTACGGGAAAATTACGTTTTTGCTCCGAAAATCAGCTAATGAAAATGCGCTGAATTTCCAGTGGCAATTTCCGATGAATGGTGCTCTTAAGCGGTCA
>JAQIXS010003904.1:0-16679 GCA_034700785.1 Rossiulus vilnensis | reverse complement strand
AAATGAGGCATTTTAACAAAGTACAATGTATTGCTAGCGTTTAAAGAATATTCTTGAAATGTTATTTGTATTAGTACAAAATATTTTTACAAAACTAAACCTCCCGAATAGGGGCAACCACTGCTTTATGGTTTGCTCGCAGTGATTGCCTACTAATAGGGGGCAAAAAACATAAGGTTACGCAGACTAAGAATTGATTTAACTGATACATTTATTATAAGCCCACCAAATTAACAAGTATCATATTGAAAATGTTAATATAATAAACTTATCTGTTAAATTAATTCACAGTCTGCGCCCCCTCAATTTTGGCCCCCAATTAGTAGGCAATAACTGTGAGCACGTGATAAAGCAGGGATTGCCCCTATTCGAGCGGTTTACTTTATACATTTGTTTAAATAGTCTCAAATAATATAATATCTTAAAAATATCCCTTACAATACTAGAAGGTTATTGTATTTTTACTTAAATTCTTTGTTTATTTAATGTCTTTAAGCTTCGAATTATTAGTTCAAGGTTAAATTTTGTGTCATTAACCTCTTTTAGTTTACCTTTCGAAAGTGTTATTTGAAATATTAAATATTAATATGAAATGCAGATACGTTAATTGACGAGACGAATATCAAATGCAATTATAAGAATTTAGGAAGCTCAGAAATAGTCACAATAGTGATTGGAGATAAAATACATGTACAACGAAATACTATTTTCACGGAAACTACAGAATGGCTTAATTTAAAAATCAAACTATGATCTTCATTTGCAAATTTCTCAGAAAACCATTTGAATAATATCCGTGTGTTAACATGGAACTTTAAAATTGTAACAGAAGTAATATTTTCATTTGCGATTAAAAGTTTGAAACTTGGTAATGTGAAGTGTTAGGCTTATATCTAACGGTAAGAAAACCTTGAGTTTTGCCTCAAGGTGCATTACTGTGTATATGAATATGTGTACTTGATGTACTATTAAGATGCAGGCATACTGGAGCATCGTTTATCGCAAGATCTAACCAAGAAATACTGGATTGTAGCGAAAACTATCAACGGCATTAATGCGGATATCTATCACACCTACTTTGACATTCTCCATTGTGTATTTTCACTCAGTGATCTAAAATGAAACTATTTTCATTGTCACCAATGAGCTATCGCCATGGACACCGGAGCGATATGCTCTAGCAGCACAACTTCTCATTTCCTGTCCTTCGGAGTCAAGATGGCTGCCGGGAAGACACATACAGTACGATTTATTTCAGCGGCAACCATCTTGTCCTCGGAAAACAGGAAATGAGAACCCATGCAATCAGACTGCATAACTCTTGTATGCCTCTGCAGACCGGTTTGAAAATTTATTAGAACCTCAATCTCAAGTGGGTGTAAACGTCTGAAATGATTAGGAAACATGCCAGAGCACATGAGACACTTGAAATCCTGTTTAAATTGTCCACATATACATTATTTTTTTTCATAAATAATCCGAAACGCCTGCCTTCCGTCTTCCATTCATGTTTAACCACTTTTAATTTATCATCGGTAATCTTGTTTTTCCCGAAGTGCTCTTCTAGCGCACTATGCCAGCTTCATTAAAAAATGATGGATTTTTGATTACCCTGCATTTCCCAGTTTTATGCCCAGGCAGCCTCCCAGGCTGTCGATTTCTTTGATGTTTATTGAACGCCTGTGTGGTATCGTTTTGGTGGGCGGTTAAGATGGCGGAATCTCGGTCTAACGACGCTTTTGATGCTCGTTCTGATCTCGGCTGCTATATTTAGCTTCGACAACAAATTATCGTCGCGATTATTTTCTTTGGGAATTGGTTGGAAATTGCACTTCTGCGCACGCGCCTCAACTGGCGTTCACGTACTAAACAGCCAATGGCGGAAGTGACTCGCTTATTGGATTTTTTTTCGAAGGACAGAAGCAAGTGGAAAGTTCAAAACCAATGACTCTTTTTTTCTGTCCTTCTCACCGTTTTATGTTTATTGAATTTGGTCGATTTTTTTTTATCAGCCTTCAAACTTTCTATTAGCGTTACGGGCTATTTATTCCCGTTGAACAGCTTCCTTTTGTTCACGTTTGCATACGTGGCTGCGGTGATAAATTTGGCTCCTATAAATTCCATTACGCGTTTAATGCCCTGGGGTGAATAATTTCCCCATTGTCGAATCTGGAAGCCTGGCCGACGGTTGGCCCTGTTTTGGTTTTTTGAATTATTCAGGAGAACGGTTAGTTGATTTGCCTCAATCGGTGTTGTTGCTGTTGTGGTTTTAGCAATTTGCTTCCTCCAATTTAAGTAACGGCGTGGTAAGCTGCTGCACGCCTATTGAAGGTGGCCCAAAAATCGGTTTCTGCTTCGAATTATATTGAGATTTATTTGCATTGATTTTGATTATGTAATTTTTACCCTAAACCAATGTCCTGTTTGTCCCAGATTGCAGTTATAACTGTCTACACTAAGACATGTCATGTGCAGTCACTGGTTATGCAAAGTCCATTAGAGTATATCATTAAATTGAACTTTCGATTTTCTGCCTTTGACCAAACAGGCCTGCTAGGTGAATTTCTTTCTTTTATCATATACCTGTATATTCGTGTCTTAAAAGCGTTGTCATTAGTGACTACTACCTTTTCATCGATTATACGGTCTTTGAAATAAAATCATAATGCGGAATTGAGTTTGTTATTTGCGATCGTTAGGTTCATTCTGAATGAATGTAACGCATTGACGTTTTTACAAACTAGAAACACTAAGGATAAAAATTTCGTTTAGCTTCAATTCGAATTTTATTGTGCGCTTTTTATGTTTCAAATGCTTTTGACATTTATTTATTTTAAAACAAATCGTTAAAATATATGTATTCAGTGCAGCGCATTCGATTCTACCATGTCATATGCGGTCATTTACTGGTCTTCGAAAACCAGACGCGGGGCAGGGTGTGGGGCATGATTCGAGAAAGTGAATGTCCCGATTATCAATTGGAATTTCGAGCTAAATATGAAAAGAACTGATTGGAAACTGAAAATCACTGATATTCTGGTTGTGTATTTGCGGCTAAATTGACAGTGTTGGAATTGGAAAATTTGGCTGAATGTTTACTATCTAGGAAATCCATCAAATTAAATTACAACTACCAGTAGCCTGCCTTACTGTTAAGATTATCTGTGATAATTAAAATTGATATTATGTATTTAATTATGTTCAACGTTAAATCGTCTTTCTAAACTAGTACGGTCATGAGGAGGGGGCGGGGGAATAGAGGGAAGTAATAAAAACCGAACAGAAGAGCTAAAAAATCATGAATTCCAGGATTTTCTTTGTGGATGGCCCCAAATTGGATTTGAATGTAAGGTTACTACGTCAGTGGTTTCGTTTAAATTGATAAGTTCAGTATAAAAAGTAAAGTATAAGTTCAAAGTTGAGAAGGCCTGCTCTTGCTCAACTTCAAGCAGTCCATCGGTTGATAACAAACTATAAATCCGCTCCTTGAACAGGAGCCAAGACTTCCGCTCAGATTCCTTCTTCAGAGCTGCGTACAAGTGGCCGTTTTACGTAATTCGCACAAACGACCAAGATCCGGCCCAGCAAGCCGAATGAGGCAAGTTCAACAAGTGCGTTTCCTGCGTCCCTGTAGGATCATCTTTGGTTTTGAGGACCTCGTTTAGGGGAGAAGGCGCCCGGACGTTCCACTTTGCGAGCGTTATTTTATGGGCGCTGATCGGTTCGATCGATTTTCACGCCCGCCAGAGGTCCCTAGTTGTCGCGGAGGATTTTCGGCTCCCATCGATCCACGTCCATCGGTTTTCTCCCAAGCAGAGCGATGGGAAAAAGGGTAAAACTTCAGCCGTAAAAAGCAGCATCGCTCCTCTGTCCTGCTTTACCTCGCATATTCCGCTCGCAACTGCTTTCTTTCTTTTGCCGGCTGATCGTGCATGCCCGAACCTGTCCCCCTGTCCTCTGGCGCTCTCCAGGACGCTCTCAGATCTCGCCCCTGGGCTGCCATCCCGGCAAATGTAGCGGAATAGCTCGGGATCTGCGCTCGAGGATGACTCGTCCGTCCCGTCCACCACCCGGAACATCATGCTGTTTATAGCCCTTATCTGCCTGTTCATCTTAGTCATAGCTCTGATCGTAATTATCCTCATTCACGCCGTCGAAAAGTGAGATATCTGCCTTTCTACTCCATGTTCTTCTTGGATGTGATGTGTGTCTGGTAGCTAGGCCTTGCCGCTCGGTGTCTCTCCCAGTAGAAACATCTAGTTTTTCGATGTGTCGCTCTAAGTGTTACCCTCTTCGACGTGCCACCACCTCGGCTTATCGGGCACCGATCTGGCCGCAGTTTTGACTGAAAACTCATTTCCTCCATGGTGAGCAGCCAATTGACCGCATGCCAAGGTAAGCCCCCCTGAATTGTGTCCAAGTAAATTGCGACGGATGTCAGAGTATTCTTACAGGGAACGTTTTTGTGGCTGGATGTTGTTGCATGATTGTGTGCATTGTTCGCACCCCACTCACAGCATCGTAAAATTCGCCGTTGAGAGTTTGAAAGAGCTCTGCCCTAATCTCAGATGCTAGATCCTAGAGATTTTGTGAAATAACCGGATGCTTGCAAAGTTGTGTGCTGTTAACTTGGGGAATGTTTAAGTTGCCCAGAAATTGTTTCATAAAAATTGTGCGTATGACGCCGGTGATTCGTGATCATCTTCGAAGTTTATCCTCTCCATCTTGTGACTGGTAATATCAAGTAATCAGTGGTTAGAGACACAGTGTGGAAAAAGAAACTGTGTCTCTAACAAATTACTTTGCGTGATCATCTTACCAGAAAAAATAATGAACGCGATAATCTATGCACCATTAGGAGAAACTGCTCTAAATGCTATAGTTTACTATGTGTTTAGACCAAACTTGTGTCTGTTAATGTATTTTCCTAATGACAGCGGGATTAAAAACAACGAAATTTGTCCTAGTGAATTTAGCTGGATTTTCATGCATAACTGAGATAAACAAGACAATGACAAGTAGTTTAATATGTTTAATTACATTCTTCTAAATTTCATTAATGGTATAAAGACTGCATGATCCATTTTCAAATGCCTTGTTTTGCGAGGTGTTCTGTTTTCTCAAGAAGATTTCCTTCGAGAATTTATAGCAAGTTATCAACAAAGTGAACCTATCCAAATATTTTAAATACATATATTTCTTGAGACCAAAGGTGTCAAAACGAAATATCGAACTATAATTATGATATTTTAGGTATGCAATTATTTGTGGATTTTATGCTTTATAATTGCAAACTCATTTGCAAAACTTTAATGGAACACCTAACTTCATTAAATATGTATGTAACACATTGATTTTTATATATTTTGAAATCCTCTCAAAAGACATAAAATTCTAAAATAAAACCCATTTTGAAAATACGGTTCATCTCTATGATGTCGTTGAAAGTAAATTAAGTATTGCATGCTCAATTGCGTGCTTGTTTAAAGATGGGCTAATTTTCAACCAGCAATTAATGTTTAATCGGCCAATTTTTGTTCGCTAACCATTAATTACATAATTTATCGTGATTGACGGGCAGCTAAAATCCACACTATCTGTGACTAAATAACGATAATTTTTATCTAAATTATTAATCTTCAAATATTATGTGATATGATTCATTGGTGAAATAGCAAATAAAAGTGTAGAAAGAGGTATTTTGAAAAAAGCAGGGCCATTACACGTGTTCCCATTCATTATTTTTAAAAGGAGTCGACATTGCATTTTGCAACCTTTTGGTATAAAAATCAATTTTTTGATGTGCGATTGTATGTGATGGTAACTTGGTCAAATGGTCAAACTATTTCTGCCGTAGAAAAACAGATTCATTCCGTTTAGCTAAACACTCATCTCCAAAGGCCAGTTTTTTAAATTAATCAAGAAAATTGGTGCAATAAAAGCTAGGTGTTGCTTTTTTACTGGTTGATCAAAGTTATTTCACTCGTTTTTTTATTGAGCTGGACTGATTTAGTCAAAAGATTGGCTATAAACGCTACCCTTGATTACTCGCTAAAATATTCGCATAGATATGCAGTGTATATACGCTTTTTAAGATTAAAAGTATTATCAACTGTGTCGTATATTCATCCTGATAATTGTTGTCAAAAAATTGTATTGAGTTGAAGTTGTATTGCGCAAGATTACAATTTGGCAAGAATGCTATAGTTGGCTTTGAATAAGTAACAATCATCGTTGAAATACCATTGTACATTCATACGCATTTCAAGACAAGTAACATACTGAAGCTCTCACGAATCATGATATACAGTGTTTTATTCGGATTTCCTTTGAATTTGCGAATTTGAGAGAGAGCATAAAATGTTCAGCTATAAGCTTGCGTGCGGTTTCCTTTATTTCCAGGCATTCATTAGTGTTACCACAACTTCAAACTTTTTCTAATTTAAGACAGCTACTTTTTCAAAAGCAAATTAAGCCCTTTAATAGGCCGTCGAGGAAAATAAGCTGCCATTGTTGGAAAAGAACCCGCAATTTTAAAGCACAAGAACTTCAGGTTATTTAAAGAAAAGACTACCAATGATATTGGGTTTTTTTTCTCGTATCCGCAATTTCAACACCAAATTCATGGTTGGGTAGGAGATGTCAGCAACTGAATAGTATATAGATACATTTTTATCGATACTTCAAAATGAGCAAATATTTGAGTTATACCTTCATGGATAAAATAGCATAGACTCGTTATGGATAGTTGATATTTTGAGGGGGGAAAAGTCCACGAACAACTTTATCCTAGCAATGAATTCGAAAATGTTGGGGCATCACGATGTTAAATGAGAATTTTATGTCATAAAACTATGTTCAGTATCTTGGAGCTTCAGTTAATGTAAATACCACGAATGCGTGACCCAGTTTGTTTCATCATTTACTTTATACATACAGACATTCATTCTAATGTTTGCATTGTGATGATGATGATGTTAAATAGATATAATACAGAAAAATTTAGACAAGCTCCTGAAATGCTAACGACATTTATTATACATTATGTATAAATAATTTTTCAGTTCGTTTTAATGTAAGTACTTATTCTTGGATAAATATAAATTTCTCATAAGATGTATTTGTATATTAAAAAATCAGAATGCTTTTAAATGTATGCCATTAGTCTCTGTATAAATAAAAAAGTACAGAACTATAGTGTAAATTAGATTATCATTTTCCATTGAAAATACACGTGCTTTTGAAACATTTTGAAGCAAGTGTTTATCTAAATTCCTCAATGAATTTGTAACTATGCTCTTGTTGCTGAGATTTTTATTAATTTAAATTTATGTAATAATTTTCGAGACATACATATATACAGTTCAATAATGCAGTACACAAATATTTGTAAATCCAATTTGGACTCATCAATAATTTACAACATGAAAGCTTGTGCATTGAGTGTAATTTAAGTGCAGTGCATATACAGTGTAGTTATTTGTATACTTTATTTGCTAATGTAGTTTATTTATGTTTTTTCGAAAAATTGCGTTACATCAGTTTGAAAAAAATAAAAATGTGTAAATCGGAAATAATTACCAATATTGCATTGCTCATTAAAATAAAGGTGCATACATTTAATGTATATTATAACAGTAATTTTATTTTCTGGTGAAATTTACCACGTCTTTTTGCGTATTATTCACTAACAGTTTTGAACTTCATAATCAAACCATCGTAAAAACAGTACCTGTCCCTGTCAAATTCAGTGTGTACATGTACATTCGCAACAGATATTTTCCACTGAAAACGTACACTCAAATGTTGAAGCAGAATTGCCTTATTCATCATCCTGTATTATGCCTCCCATTGAGCACTTCTTTCTTGAATTCAAATTGCCGTATTGTTTTGATCCTATTTGATGGAAATTACGAATAAATTGAATTTGGGAAATAGATCCCAATTCAATATTCCGCGGAATTGAGCGTTTTGAATATCGTTTGACAGCAGGTTTTATAGAAGCAAGATGCTTTTTTTTTTACCGGATTTTCAAATCCTTATAGTATTTCAAGACATAAACTTGCGCTGAATTTCATAACATCGAGAAATGTAGGAAAAACTAGTCATTCATGTCGACATATTATGAAATTATTTGGTTCATGCATTATGCTCACATAGGCCTATTAGTATCAATGTATAAATTAACGATGCGTATTTACATTTACTGATTTGGATAGAGAATGGTAGATGTCAATCATCCAAATTGTTGTTTTAGCTGTGAATGTTTAAACAGTTTCGTGTTAACCAAACGCTTGCATCAATCATTTTAACATGCTATCAATTTTCAGTTAACTCTTTTCTGCTTGATGCTGTCAATATTTATTCCCATTACATAGTATAATTTAAATTGAGCCTAAAATGGTTGACACGCAATCGATTTCAGGGCTTCTCATCTATCCTTGATATGAGTTAACCAGTTAATACAGCATTTGTTAACGAGTTGACAGCTAGCTTTCGTGAAAGTGTCAGTACAAAGTAAGCGCTAAATTTCATTTATCGATCTAATTACCTGCAACGTTAAAGATGGCTATTAAAAGAAAACTTAGGCGAATATGTCATTTTGTTACTTGGTAACTCCCGCACATTAACTTGTACATAAAATCGGGTGAGTAATCGTGGGAGTAAAATCGGTTGTTATGATAAAATGGTTGGTTACATTTAGTTATGAATTAAATGTAAGATAAATTAACGCTTCGCTAAATGCTACTTAATTATAAACTGATTTTCCATCAAGCCTGTTTTCACGTTTAACCGCTAAAGCAATTCTGGGATGATCTCACGATAATTGTTTCTGCAAACAACAATTTTTAATTATAATTGTTGTATCTGTAGTGTATGCTCAATGAAAGAAAATAAGCTTCAGTTGATCGTTCGAGCGAAAGCATTAGTAGCAGTAGTATAATCTAATCTTTTATGACATGTAACATATGTTCATGAAAGTGTTTTAATATTAAAGCCATTCAGCTCAAAGCTGATTTCTTAGGACAATCAATTGTTAAGGTCTAAAAACTAGATAGATATTAAATTTACGCTATAATGCTGTGACTAGATTTTAATGCGATTTGCAATACTGCCTTTGCGTACGTCTGTTCCCCGGTTTTGATAGATTGAGTGGTGTAATTATTTCGAATTTCTGTCGAGAGTTTCTCTGTAAAGGCAAAGAAATTGTCATTGATTAAATCTATTCCACTGCGTGTTTACACTCCCAATTCAGTATTGTGCTATGTAGAAGTATAATACAGTATATTAATGTGATAACACATGGCGGCTGCCACTCTTAATTTAGTATTAAATAATTAAAAGGTTTGAACGAGATATGCTATGTACGTCAATGAGCGTATATTCGTGGAAACTTATAGACGGCAATATTGTACTGCGAGCAATGCCTGTGAAAATTATATTCAATATTGATTTATTTGAAAGTGACTTGGCTTAGGGACGGGTGTCTATTTGCAAATCGATCGCTGAAATTGAAATTAAAATGAGCTTACCCAGATGAGGTGAGAATAATTTTGTAGTCGTGTATCGCACTAACGTGTTTTTTGTAAACCTGAAATGCAGTGTGGCATACTGAAAACAAGAAGTTATCTAGAAAGTTTAGTAAATAATAACATTAAGAAAAGATGTCACTCATTTGAATTTTCAACAATCCAACCACATGCTTAATTAATTTTGTTAATTATTTGACTTAACAAAATGCGTGCAATGTTTGATTTTAAGTCATGACAATGAATGGATCTGCTATATGAAATTGCCATAGTAATCACGCATTCTATTAATGAATAATTGTACAATTGTTATTATTCAGAATCAGTACAATTAAAATTGCAATTACAATTAAATTTCCATCCCTAAAAGTGTAATGGATACTAGACATGGTGTGAGACATACTTGATTAAAGAGGCTCGTTTTGAGCTCCTCAAGTGTCTTCAAATGCTGCAATCCCACTAAATTGAACATACCCGTTAGAAGAGCTGTTTGATTTTAAAAAAAAAATATCAGATCTTGGAAAGCAATAAAAATAGTTTATATGGGGACTATTTAAAGGGAATTTCGCGAAGATTGAACTGAATGTTCGATCAGCAGACACGATACTATAAATAGCCCGGTCCCAAATCAATGCTGCATTCAACTAAATATTAAATTTCATAATATTGATTTTCATGGTTCGGTAAAGGCTTCTTCGTCTACAAATAAGTGGAAAGTATTCGAATATTTTGTTGCAAAGTCTGCTCGATTTATTGGTGTTTGTACGTGTAGTAATACGTAGTTTACCGACCGGGCAACAGAAGTAATTAAATCTGTAACTGTCGTCGCCTTACTAGTTGATTTCCCCAATGACCTTAGATTTCCCCGGACATGACAAATGTTAGTCTACAATGACCGACACTTAAAATTTAAAGGGTTCAAGACAGAATAAGCGGTAATTTTGCACGGAAGGATTCTACAATCTGAGTTCAATGGACGGACGCAAATCCCGAGGTAGATGCAGTAAGAAAAAACTAGATTTGCTTTGCGTGGTTTAAACTAACCTTTCATGTGAATCGTCACAATTCAACCCAACTAAGTACTCTACATTCCAGGTTCGAAGCTAACAGAATAACTAGCAACAAAGGTATTGCATGTGGTGGTGGAAGTGAGGTCCATATATTCGATTCATTAAGTAGTTTCTTTCTTGGGTGTTCATCGAAAAATCGAATTTCGTATTGACCTTCAAGGTCTAAATGCATGCATTTTCCAAGAAAACATGACTGATTGAAGTTATCCTGAGTAGGAAAGTTAAATGTGGCCATTCAGTATACACTGTATGTTGTTACATATGCCTAACCGGCAATGCATGAGCTATATACATGTACATGATGTCTTTATATTTACATCGTCATAAAGGGCAAATTTAGAAAAGCCGTATATGCCTGCATACATAGCCACATATAAAATATGTTATTTATCTTTTAACTAGATAAATATTTGACCATATATGGGAAGATTTTCTACTGAAGATAATCTCATTACTGTACACTTCCCTTTAAACTCTAATATAAGTTACTGTATTATGACCATACCTGTAAATACATGTATGTTGGCATAGATATGTATAGGTATATTTAAGGATGTAAAAACATAGCTGGATATATATGGACATACATTGTTTAATGTACTTATATAAACAACCTGCGGGCGTATATGGATATGAAAAGGCATACATGTATATGGATATGAAAAGGCGTACATGTATATGGATATATAGCTCCTTTTAGGCTAATTCCTGATGTAATCATATGTGAAATAAGTCATACATGTTCATGTGTGGCCCATATTTAATTTTTTCCATTAGGGTAGGTAACTTACAGATGTCAGAGAACATCTACAAGCTCCAGCATTCTGACAAATGATAGATCAGACAAAACAGTCACCTGTCTTGATCAGTAACAACCCTACTACAATTTGGTCAGTTCATCAGTTGTCATATCCCTATATTTATCAGGAACAGAGACTGCCCTCTTGCATTGCTCAGTTTGGTTCGCTCGAAATAGTGAGAGAGATTGTCCCTGCAGAAATTGGCCAGTTTGACCAAAAGCAATTTTCCTTGGTTTGCTTCGAGGCCGGACCTAGGCCAAATAATTGACACTCGCACCCGACGGGTAGCGGGAATTCCCGGACCCAGAAGGATGCTGTGAGCGTTGCCTAGCAACGAAAGATGAGGAGGGGTGGGGGTGCACGCGGCACCCTACGCTATGCGATGGAGGTCGCGCGTTCTCTCTCGTTCGTCGCTAGGCAACATCGGATCGCCGTAATAGATCGATACGATATATTGTTCTTTGAAAAGGCGAAAGTTTACATAATAAGAGATGCGGAGAGCTAACGACGGTTTCACTGACTGGAAACACCTTGTTTAGCCCTTCGTCGCTAAATATTTATGGATTTTAAGATCGCGCTCATCCGCTGGCATTTGCAGCTTTCTCTAAACGCACACTGGCCCATTTCCAAGGCAAGTCTGTCAGAAAGTCACTGCTGCCGCTTAACCCCAGACATCGGCTGGGGAAATTGCGCCCTGGGATGTCTGACAGTCAGCCAATTGTCACGCTAATTGATCTGGAAATCTGGCCGGGAATGACGCCATGGACGGAATGGCTGCAGAGGTCGGAGAAGGTTGGACAACGTTGGGCCAAAGCCGAATGATGGATGGTCGCTAGTGCGGCAGGGACATGGCCTGGACAAATAGGGAAATACTGCATGAAAAAAAGTTCAGGCTTGAAATTACCAGTCTCGTTTATGGTTCATTTGTTTATTCGATTCAGTTCAATTTAAATTAGTCCCGGCTGGAAAAATTAAATATGAGCCATGTATGAACCTGTACATGGACGGTCCATAAGTTCATATCCCTTTTTTGTCAGCATATCTCTGTATTTGTACAAACCTGGGAAATAATTTATATTTAAGTTCCAACTTGATTTATATTGGCATCAATTGCGAGTGAGCATAAATTAGGTTGTTTATAGTAGAAAATCGAATATTTTTCATACATGGTCAAGTATGCAGCCCTATATGGCTTAATCTAATTAAGTTATATATAGTGGGTGACCATATATATGTTCAGCCCTGTAAGTGTATGGTATAACTGACTGGTAGGGGGTGAATTTCAAATGCCCAAATAAATCCTCTCGTCTGGGTGGGCACCAACAAAATTGCATATTTGAATAGCTGAAGAATATCCTACGTCGCATGGCGTGTAGAAAATAAGACCAGTAATATGGATCCCAATAAGGTCCCTTATAAGTGGATTGGAATGACAAACTCTATCACCTCAGTTGTTGCCTTTGAAGATTCCCTCCACCAGACTAAACTTACCCAACATAGTGAATTTTTCAAAAAGACACATGTTTAGAGCCTCCCATCGTGACCTCAGGGTATCCTATTGGAGACCCTGGATCATTTACATGTAAGTATAACGCTTTGGTTCCTGCACTTGATCCAATGTGTAAGAATACCAAATCGGGCAGCAATATTCGAAAAAGAAGTCCGACAGATGATATACATTTTACGTTCAATTTGAGAACAGATTTTAAATATTCGTTGGATAATATGGAGTTATAAAAAGGGATAAATAACGTCACTTTTGGACACCAGATTGAAACTCGGTCCCATTACTTTCACTCCACATTAATAGCAGCTTTTTTTGCCGACGATTTCCGGTTTATGCCAAAAGCTTTTAATTCTTTGCAGCGATCTTATGTGGGAAAATCAATCGAATGCTTTAGCAAAATCGATGAAAATGGCATCAATGTCGTTTCCTTTATCTAAAGCAGCTTGCATCTCATGCATAAATAATGCTAATTGCGTTTCACATGACCGTCCCTACTAAACCCATGCTGTGTATCACTAATCTGTGCCAGGCTGTTTTAATGACAAATAACATTCTCCTACGTCTCAGTAGTATTCACTCCGGCAATTTCAAGTAGCTTAGGTCCGTGCAAATGGGGTTTAGAATCAGATGTATTCCCTTTGCAGAAGACTGACTCGCAATATTAATGTTTAAAACTACCTTTTATAAAATCCCTTCTTTTCAGCCCCTGGTTTAAAGCGATTTGATATGATCCATTTGTTTTCAAAAACCATGAAGCTAGAAAACGTGTATTAAAAGCTGGACTTTGGCTATTTTATTGTTTCTAGGAATTGTGATTTCACTGTTCACTGTCTCGAAATATTGGCTGGCCAATCGCACTTATCTACTCGAGAAAATATGGGCATTTATTTTTTTGCATGAAATATATTTCTCTATAAATAAATTCTATGATATTGGAATCTCAGTAAAACACTTCGACCAATCATATTTCATATATCTTCTCCATAGTGATGTTTCCTCGGGCATTTTGCGGAAATTTCCATTCGACAGGAGGTAAACACGACGACTTCTTCCATCTCGAATTCTTTCCGGGATAATGTGTTGACTATGGGCTTACAGAGAAAGCAGTTCTTTGCCTTTATCTTTAAGGTTTTCCATAAGCTTTTGACACACAAAACCAACGCACTCAAAATACGCGCATGATGTTGACGAAATTTTAGAGATGAGTGTTGAATAAATTGTTTCGCTATCGATATACATTAATGATTTCTTTTTAAAAAAGATTCAAGCATATGCACTGCATGGAGCTGCATTAATTTGTATGTACAGAATGAGTGAATTAGTTCAGCACAATTGATGATACTTTACATTGTATGACTGAAAAATATATACAACATAAGGATAAATGATAAAATTAGATAATTGTCAAATATTTGGCTAAAAACTATCTGCTTATAAATTTGCTTATCAATTATACTTTTGATAAGTTAAAGGAATGAGGTTGACATGGTTTTTATTCTTGAATTGCATTCAAATTGCTAAATGCCATTATGATTAGTGTGTCTCACAATCAGTTGGTTCACCATTATTATCTACAGTACACTGAGTTTTTTGAAAAAAGTCAAATGAAGTCAAATTTGAAATGATTGTGCACTGATCTGTAAACGTGATGACATAACAGGACTTTTGGGTATATTTTGTTCTTGAAATGAAGCATGATAAAGCGATGTCTTAGCAAGCAGCGATCACGTTTAGTAATAACGTTGGATTTTTCTTCCATTACTGTGGTTTATTCTGTGCGAATCATTTCCTTGGCTTCACAGGATTCAAACCCTTTTACGATCTCTATTGGATCGTTTTTTATTTGCTATTTGCTATACATTAAACAGAGTAGTTTATCATTCATGGAAACATGTGACATTATAAAAGTCATGTTTCAGTCGAATGTTGTTAACAGACCAAACATGGGCTCGAGTGAGTGCAATGATCTAACGTTCCACTACTTCAAATAATTGTGCAGTACGATGTTTATAGACTACCTTCGAACGTTGTTCTGAAAAAGAATTCATTGTATAGGCCTACATGTAACTCTTATTTCTTGTGCACCTGCATATCGCGAATCTCACATTTCATGTCTATTTTGGGTCAACTTTCTTTCAATATTTTATCAAGTGTTTCCATTATCCATTGTGTATTTACGACCGCAATAGTATTACCCATTCGTGTTACTGTATTTATCCGATTGAATTAGTCATACGCCGATATTTATGCGTGTTTAACATTTTTATCATGTTTTGTATATCATCAGTTTACAGATAAGCGTGACAAATGGCGTTTTCCGAGCAATTTACGGACGACTATAATTGTGCATTTTCTGCTTCTGTGTTATATTTAGCTGGTTTGTATGTTTGTACAGTACAGCAACCATCAATATTCTTCGCACGTAGGTTTGAGTGTAGGTCTGTTTCGATAAATATTTCTAATGAAATTATATCAAACCATCTGTTATAACCATTTTAACCGACTTATGAATAGAATTTATGCGTCATTATAGTCATGCATAAAGGTTTCTAAATGTCAGCACTTATTACATGACACATCATGACGCATGATATTTATACTTATTCAGTAAAAACATGAATTGAAATTTAAGAAGTCGACGTGGTGTCTGCCAGTATTTTATAGAAATATTTATACTATGCAATTCAAATACATGTATGTTAACATTTTGACACTATAGTTTGTATACCCATTTCGTACAGAATCTCAGTACAGAATTCTGGATACTATAGCTTACTTGCTGAACAGTGAAAAGGGGATAATTTTACGACATTAATTGCATGTCACAGCAGCTGTTACATGAGATTGCTTAATAGCAGTACAGGCCATGATTATTTGAATAATAATGCACTTGCAATATCGGAAAGTGGTAGGACAGTTTGTTAATCGATCACAGCATTGTCTTGTAACTAATCCGGTCGTTGTCATCAGAGCTGAAATAACATGTCATGATCTCCGATGGGACAACAATGACCTCCATATACGAAATCTATTATTCGTTTACCACCTTGTCAAATCGCGTCTCCATTTCACCATTTGAGTAATGTGCCTGTGTAATATTAAAGGATCATTAATTTGGCACGATTACGTGCAGTATCTATCATAACGGGACCAAATTACCCTATACGCCATATTCTGTCTGGCATCAATTTCTATTAGCAGTAAACAGCTAGTGCCAATAAAGAGTAGTATCATCACTAGTATGTATGGTACACTTTTTGTTCCGCAAAGGAAAACAGCTTTGAATAAATAAAAAGTGAATGACGCTTAAAGCGATGACATAAAAATTTGATTGGCATAGACAGGGGGACCGTTTTGCGGGTAACATATCCTTTATGTGAACTTAAGGCAACAAATTCGTTATTTTACGTTTTAAAAGAATATTTTAAACTGTATGTTATCCATTTTGGTAACAGTCGATTATTGCGTTATTGCATTATATTTGTTTGTTTTTATATTTCAAACCCAAATGTATCCATTTATTTTTATTGTTCACCTTCGTCAGAATTCCCTTCTTTAATTTATTTTACATGTAGGCCTATGTATTTTCTGCATCTTACCATTTCTAATAAATGCCAACATACAGCAACGCATCAAATCGAGTGATGGTTTTCTTTAATTTTTATTTTGCAAGAAATCTAAAGTTGTGCTAAATATTTCAATTACGATGTGCAAATAAACAAAAGCTGCCATTTACTTAGTTTGATTTACTTTGCAATTTACACACAGAAGT
>JAQIXS010003903.1:0-16679 GCA_034700785.1 Rossiulus vilnensis | reverse complement strand
AGCAAGCTAGAGGTGTAATAAAGCACCTTTTGAAATTTTAAGTGCCAAAGAACCTTTATAACACCTTTATTTTTAAGTGTAAGACATCATTGCTACAGTTAGTGCTTAGTTAACACCAAATTCAGGACATGGCACCCTGTCAGCCTTGCATCTATGGAAATAATGTATTGCTCTTTTTATTAATTCGTATAGCATTCCTCACATTTGCTTATGTCATAATTTTGCCTATTTGGTCAAAGAAAATGTGTTAAACTGGGGAAAGTCATGGAAGTTGATTTCTGGGGGAACCCTGATAATGCGTGACCAATCACAACTGACAATGGCTTTATAATCCTCGTGGTTTTATTTCTGTAAAGTTGAAATGAACTATCTTGGAATGGCTCGCCTGTCATTCTTGACATTCTCATTCTCTGTTTATGCATGTAGACTTTCAGAGGTTGTCGAAGGGTTGTAAAGTATCATCGGACCATGCATCGATTTGCTCTGGGTGTTATTCGGGTCATTCCAAGGAATCAAACGTTTCACTTTGTGTTCGCTACGTGTCTATTATTAACGCTCACGTTGATGGATTTACTCTAGACACCGTTCGATTGTTTCTCGAAGCGTAGGGTGCATTAGCACGCTTCTGGTATTCTCATCGCTCTTGGGTTTTGATGGATCGTGATGGCGGCCTCTGCGAATGCAGCGCCCACGTCATGCCATGAATTTATTATGCGCCCGTGATGGATGTGCGTGCATTTCGTGCTCTTATTATAATGTCCAGATAACAAAGCCATGCCTATTCGGCGTACGACACGTAGCAGCGGTGGAAGCCCTGCACATTACTGATTATCGCATTGCACGTACATCTCATGTACTCTACATGTTTGCTTATTTTTTAAAGTCGTCCAACCAGCTGGGCCATGTGAGAATTGAAACGACGGATTGAATGAAAGATGGTTGAGTGCTCGTGTGTAATTGAGCTAAATTGTTCCATCGGTTTTAAGACCACGATTATCATCACTGTTAATTTTTTACTTGCGGTTTGATTGAAACAATAAAATCCTCCGAAAGTCCGTTTTTTCATTGGTTCCATTTTGGACTTTTGAATAAATTAACGTGATAGTTTCAAATGATAGGCTATGAAATCTGAAGGGCGGTGAGGGCCTGTTCATAAGTCAAGTGACGCTGTTTGGGGGATTTTTTGCACCCACACCCCTTGTAACGCTATGTAACAAAACCTAAACTCCCCCTTCATGAACACTTTCAATTTTACAAAAATTGCGAAGTGTTGTACCGGTGCACAGTGCCTCTGAGAAGACTTGCATTTTTTAAATGTTGATAATGTGAAAGTCGTAGGATATATTTTATAGCAACGAGATCACAAATCATTGATTTGATCCTAGATTGTTACGAAGTCGCCTTGCAAATGTTAGTTAATGTATCGCAGCGAACAAACTTTTTAGAAAATATCACTAAATACCGTTACATCTGCGTGCAAAATTTTATTTAATTTAGCTGAAAAACTAAAGGAAAGATTGCATGAAATGGTAAAAAGTAATGGTTTCGAAATGCGTTAAATAAATTACAAATTATAATAAACACGTGCGAAAATGTGACGTAACGTTAAGACCCCCTACATTAACCCATACCAGCTAGGGTAGCATTTATCATTATGAATATACACTTGTCTTAGTCTGTATAAATTAATTTGCATGCACTGTACATGTTCCTGGCCCAGTTATCAAGAGGTGCATTTCACGTTCTAGTTGACGTGTCGGTTTCATGTGCACACACATGCGGATTTTACAACACTATTGCATTCGTTTGGCAACATTCCCTATGCTAAACGCATTTAACCGTTCATCGCTTTTAATCTTTTCACCCAATTTTAAAACTTTTTTTCCCCCGAAAACATTCATCTGAGATGATGATCACGTGCACATTTCCGAACGTCTTCTGTCCATGTTTTGCGACGAACGCGAATTTCCTGTGCTGGAAGATTCCGAATGCAGTTTCCTCTGTTCCAAGCACCTTTCAAGATGGCACTCGGCTCTAGTGGAATGTAATAACGCGCGAGGTTGTTGACGACGTTTCCGCCATCGCTGATTGATTTCTTTGGGAAAGACTATTTCTGGGAATTGCGGCCAGTCACGCACACTGCCGGTTCCCAATGGCGGATATAGTGAGGGTATTGATTTTGGGCGACTACTTTCGAATAAATTTTTGAGCAGGAACTTGTGGATGGAGCGCCGGGATTCTCGTTTCTTCGGTAAACGTCGAACTGATGACGGCAAGGGGTTGAAGTATTTCTGGAATGCTCAATCCAGTTTCCTTCGACAGCTCCTTACGCCTCCTGGAACTCCAATTGGCAAAGAAGTGCTCTTCACATTCAAATTAGCGCCGTATGCACCATGCATTTAAGGGCATAATCATCCACAACCTATTTTGCAATGCCATTTTGATTTGGGAAATCTTGCTCGGAATTTGCCATTTCATGGCAGCTTGGATTTTTATTTCAAGTCTTCGTCATTTCAAATGGGGGGAAAGTCAGGGAAGAGAAAAATGGTCAGGGGTGTCAGCAGGCGTCCTAGACATCCTATAAATCCAAGATTTCCTATTTGTTTATTTAATTATCCTATAATTAGCAAAGTATCTTATATAGGTCCTATATTTTTATCATTTTATGAAGTCATAATGTAGGTTATATTTTGACAAACTGTAGGTATCAATCTTCGTTCTTTTAATTCATAATATTTCTAAGCAAATTTTGTACAGGAATTTGACCCAAAATATTGGTTTGATAATCAGTTTTTCAAAAAATTCCTTGCAGCGTGGCGCCCCATTATATGTTCCTCAGTGCTTTTTAGTGGAATATACGGTGAAATCCGTTATCTGTAATTTAATTTTTTGAAATTTTTCCCTAAGGCACTCCTTTAATTAATGATAACCAAATTTGTATAGAATTTGATCGTGATCTTTTTCATTTTTTTTTGTTTAAGGCGTTCCATTACTTCATATTCCTCAACAATTTAACGTAAAAAACAAATGAATTTTTTTGAAAAACGTCGACATTTTTTTACGAAAAATAGTTGGGAATTTTGATTTAGAATTATTTTGGAAATATTTTAAAAAATCACAGTAGCAGTGAATTAAATTTGATATGTATGGCATAATTTATTCATTATTTGTTGGAAAAAATCCTATATTTTCTGTACTTTTTTCTTCAAAAAATGGCTGGAATAGGAGTCGGGGAAAACGTCCGTTTTTGCTCGAAAATCAGGGAAATTCTTTATGAATGGGCCTCAATGGAAATGCTTTAAACGCTAAAAAAAAAATGGAATTTTGCGACCAAGTTTGCACAACAAAAAGTTTACGCAAAAATGACTCAACAAGTATTTGCAAACACATTTGATATACTAAAAGTAGCCAAGATCTATGATGATTAACGGTTTGTTTGCAGTAAATGTTTGCACGAGATGCTCTCTCAATAGATTTTCTAAAAATATTGTACACGTGTTGAAATGTAGTCTAAAATCGATGATTAGAGTAATTAAGTTTTTTTCGAAGAAGTTAATTGGTGGAGCTGCACAGAAATAACCAACGTTTAATTTGCTTATAAATATTAATATTTTTCTTCCTTTTACCTGATAAAAAATACATCTGCACAATTATTAATAAACATTGGCCCTTGTGTAACTTGGTTGCAATGGTTGTTTTTTGCTACAGAATTTTTCAAAAAGTCATTTCGGCTGCCAATCCTCTTCTCAAGATCGCTTGCTGGATTACGATATCGCGTATTAATTGGAAACTTACTAACCCCACGCTTCACCAACTAACATAACCAAACTGGAATGCTAATTCTGACCGATGTAATCCGGTGCCGCTGTGTTTATCGCTCTGGGGATGCTATTCTTGGAATCAAATTGGATGTTTTCCTCTTCTGGTGCGTCTTTTTCCGGGGCACGGAGGCATGGAAATCTGCGGGGATAATCGATTTTTGTCCTCGGAATACCAGACTATCAGCACTCGCGCGACAACATTGTTGAATTGCGTAAAAAAAATTAGATGAAATGCTCATCCCCACTACAGATATGGATGCGTATTGAACTAATGTCGCCGAATGAGATTTAAGAAAAAAAATATTGCAGACAATGGCTGTTGTTCAACCACGATGCAATCAAGAATTTAGCCATGGTGGTCCAATTGCTTTACACAATTGCGTTGAACTTCAACTGGTATCATGCAGCATTATAAGCTTTACCTTCTGGTTTTTTTTGCTCTTCTGTTTAAGATGTCTTGGAGTAAGTCCTGGAACAACAGTTTGTGATTTATTACTTACATGAATTCGTTTTGGAGCACTTGTGCTAGAAATCTTATACGCGATTTTCCTGCATTCTCGTGTTGTTATTCCTTAAAAAATCCAAACAATTTGGATTTGGTCAATGCTGAGAATGAGTTCCTATGTGTGTATACTGACAGAAAGAGTACAAGATGTTGCTTTAAGTTGTACGCCCAAATACAGAAAAGATTTGCATTCGTTCAAATTAAGACATGCATTTCTGTATTTCAAAATGCATCGATGGTAATACATTTCAATATGCATCGATGGTAATGCATTTCAAGTTATGCTTTGTTAATAATACATTCAGTGCATTTTGGAATGAGACATCTACATGCGTTTCTTTTCATAGATAAAACAATTACTGACGAGGACGTGGAAGTATGAGACTATCGGTATCTGGCGCAACTGAATCTCCAAATTTCAATGAGAGCTGGTGGCAAATGTCTCCCATTACATGGGCGATAAGCTTAACGCGAAACCAATCCCTTTTTCGGGAGCCTGCGCATTAATTTCTTTTCCTTGCAGAGGGCCTTCCTAAAGTCTATTACTTTGGGCCCTGCGGCAGGTACAATGCCCTGGTAATGGAGCTTCTGGGGCCCAACCTGGAAGACCTGTTCGACCTGTGTGGTCGCAAATTCAGTCTAAAAACCCTAGTTAAGATCGCTATCCAGCTAGTAAGTATGGTGACGATCTGCAGGAAGATGTTTTGGCACCGATGGCCTAATTATGAATGCGCTGCGCAGTAATTGGCTGAAATGGTGTTCCGTACGTGCATATGCTGGCGCTTGTTTGTCTAGTGTTGCATCGCTGCACATCGTCCTCAATAATGTTATTAAGCCCTTTAATAACCAGTGCCGATGAGGACGATGACGGTTACTAGACGTCAACTAAAGCTCTTTGGGCTTTTGATGAAGGCTTGTGTCATTAATTTTGTTGAAGGCGATGGCTGCTCTCGAAGCATAAATACTCCTGCGCAGCCTGGCTTCATCACATGCTGCCAGTTTTGTTTGCTCTATAACCACCGTTTTATTATTTTTGCAAGGCTTGTTTGGCTTTATGTGTTTCTTTTTTCTTTCTTTCTTTCTATGATTTTCTCTAGAAGGCATACCTGAAGTGCATTATTTTGGTCCTTGTGGTAAATACAACGCTCTGGTCATGGAGCTCCTGGGTCCCAGTCTAGAAGATTTATTTGATCTCTGTGGGCGGAAGTTTTCCTTAAAGACAGTTTTAATGATAGCCATACAGCTTGTAAGTACACCACGTCTATCACGCTATTTGTTAACCCGAAATTGTAGTTGTTGCAGGTGCTGTCCATCAAGGGCTGGATCCTGGAAGGAACTGCGTGGGTGCGATTGGTTTTGGCGTTTTTGACTGGTTTTATATAACTTTATTGAACGATTAAATTCCGGTTTTGATTGAATTAACTGTTATGCGCAATTCACGAGCAATTCCTTCCAGCAAACAGCCCTTGGACAGCAGAGAGAACGTTTTCAGCTTGGAACATCCGTTGTGGTACAAATGCAGTTTGCCCGAGGATACTTTTCAAAAGAATAATTTATTAGCTGCTGTCGTATTTTAGAAATGTTTGAGTTACAATCAACTTTCTCAACTCATTCAATGTACTCAGGGTTTAATTTGCTCCAAAAACCTGATTGACAATAGCACCTCTGGAAACAAACTTAATTACAACTTAAATGGAAAAGCCCATGCATTTTCTCTAAAGAAAATGGAAAATATTAGAATGCTCTAAGGTAAACCTCTCTTTCAAACCTATGTCAACATAGCTTGATGCTTTCAAACAGGAAGCAATTTTGATTATCATTGTTAGTAACATTGGCTTGGATCGTGGCCCTATTGTTGTCACAGGTTATCTTTTGAAGTGCTCGTTTTAATTGGAGAAACAAAAATTCGGTTTCCAAAACCCATACCTGATAATCAGAAAGTAAACACCTGGATGATATGAACTGCCAAAGTCAATGAAGTCAGAGAACTGTACAATTTTACCTCGAAATTCATATATTGTGATCCTTGATCCTGTGGTAATGTTTGACAGAGCACACTGATATGCTGCTGTAAGTGGCAATCCGTTTTATGTACAAAAATGAAACCGGGGAAAATGTGGCCTGATAAACTATCAGGTGAGTGATAAAATTAAATCTTGAGGTAAATTCATGCGGTAGAGAAAATTGTAAAAAAATTCATGACAAAATTAGCCCCAATATTATGGATCCTATTGCGCTTGTTCGATAAGTGCATTGGAATACTTAGATAATTTAATCATAAGCAGCTTGGCATTTGATTTAATTTTGGGTGATTTAAACGTTTGGTAAAATACACGAGGCTTCATAAATTAAGAAATGTTTTGCAAGATTTAAAATGACTGCAGCACCCCTGTGTGGGAGAAATACCCTCCCTATTGTTTCTACAAACAATGCAGAGATAACACCTTGAAAAAAGACTGCAGTTCTCATTAAAGCTATTGTTTCTGCATATCAAATGGGGACCTATCAAATCACAGCTTCTTGTTAATCAGTGCATCCGCAGTAAAAACCAAGCCTTAAATTAAGGCTTAGCCAAGATGATGCCCTCAATGCAAAAAAAAATTGCTTTAAATACTTATTATAATTGCTAAATTTATTTTCCTTTGTGTTTACCCTGGTTTATGGCCGTCCACTCGAGTTTTCGTTGTTTTACAATTTAAAAATGTACCGTTTATTTATCAAAACAAATGAAATTCGAAAAAAAAAACTTGACGCGGCCGCTCGAAAGTGGTTTTCCCTGCAATGCAACCTCGCATTGCTGGCTGCAAAATGTCTTTTCGTTTCAAATTTATTGCATCTTTAATTATTAAACGTGACGTTTTGATATTATAAAAAATAACGCAGGCTCTAGTAGATAGCCAATGCTGTATGGGTAAAAATAAATTAAACGATTATGATAAGTATTTGAAGCAAAAAACGTGTAATTTGTTGCGTTTGAACATCCTCTTGGGAGACGCGCTTACCGAATCTGCCCCTTTCGACTAGTTTTGTCATCGTCACGTTTCTCAATGGGTTTAATTTGTCATGCTGGAGGCAATTTATTGAATTAAGCGTTTGTTCGGAAACGGTTTGAGTCTGTTGCTTTTTTGGCGAAAATTTCCGTATTTTCTTGTCGAATTTAAATCATGAATCTGGACGTGCTCTTGTCACACTTCCCCGCAGAAGTGCGAGTCACCCAAGCGCACTTACTCCAGCATAGCTATTTTTAACCCCAGGAGACAAGGTTTCTTGTCAGATTAGTTTCAATAAGTCCACTGGGGTCAATAACTCGTGCATTTGTTGTGATGGCAGAAGGTGCGACATGCACGACACCTGAGACGAGCCCAAGGCACAGAGGTGCTTTTAAGAATTCTTGACATGCTGCATGTCCAAAACGTCTTTTCCGATGCGGTTATGTCACGGGAAAATTCCAGGCGTGTCTCACAGTCCATCACTTCAGTCTGGGGCTTGAAAAAATGCGGTATGCATAACTCTGAATTGTCTAAATGGTGTTGATGGGGGATGAACTTGACAAACAAACAAACGTGACAACATTGCTGCAGTCATGGAAAGAAAATGCTGAAGTAAAAAAGAATCCACCTGATGTGATGATATTGTTACAATTGTTCAGCCCAATTTTGTTTGAGACATGTTTGAAATTGAGTCTGTTGCACATTATCTTAGGAACAGCAATGAGTTGACAAAGAATATCATTGGAAATAAGTTGAATAACATTGAAATAATGGTTTGTTTTATTGGGTTTTTTGGGGCATAAATAAGGGTAAATCAGAACTGCAATCTGATTTCAGTTTTCAGTTGATTTCAGTTCTGATTTCAGTGGAATTAGCATGTATTTTTCTATCCGCTTCAACAACGGTTTATTTTTTATACGAAACTGAACATGCATTTCTTGGGGAATTGGCACATCAGTCGAAGTTTGAAAAGCTCTTAGCTGAACTTGTTGGCTTTGGCATGGCCATCTTCGATATTTGCCCCATGCTGCTTATTTATTTATTATTTTTTTGGCTTTTCTGGAAACCATCCCCGTGCTAATCTTCGCCTTCTCTTTTTCCAGTTACATAGAATGGAGTACGTTCATTCTAAGCATCTAATTTATAGGGATGTGAAACCAGAGAATTTCCTAATAGGACGACAGTCAAATAAGAAGGAAAAAGTCATCCATATTATAGACTTTGGACTTGCCAAAGAATATATAGACGGAGAAACAAATAAACATATTCCTTATAGAGAACACAAGTCCCTGACGGGGACGGCCCGGTACATGAGTATAAATACCCATTTGGGTAGAGGTAAGTGCTCACTCGTCTGCTGAAATTAAGTCTATGGCCAAACGAAGAAACATGCCAGATATTTTGAATGGCAAAATGATGGTGTAAAATTTGTGTAAAACAAGTAACATAATTGTTGCCAATTTAAATCACCCTGAATTAGTCAGAGGATTAATAATCAAAAAATAAACTGAAAATGATCCAAAGCTTCCTGAGATTGATGCTAATCTTGTGGCTCCTAATAAGGCACGATTCTTTGTTTGACCAGTGGTCGATCGCATCCTCTTAACTCGTGTTGTTTTTTTGTTCTTGTTTCTCTATCTCTAGAACAAAGTCGGCGGGACGATTTGGAAGCCCTAGGTCACATGTTTATGTATTTTCTGCGTGGCAGCTTGCCCTGGCAGGGCTTAAAGGCAGACACTCTCAAAGAGAGGTACCAAAAGATTGGGGACACAAAACGAGCAACTCCAATCGAAGTCCTCTGTGAGAACTTCGCAGGTGAGTCCAGCGGCATTCATCCGAAAGCTGCGATTGTGGTTTATGGGGTGTGCGTAAGCTCAGGCGATTGAATGAGTGGAATGTTTACTACTTGTACTACGACTACAGTGTATGTATAAACGTCATAATGTTTCATTCCTTGTTTACGGCAGAATAATGACAATATTTGGCTGCGCGGCTTGCCTTTATGGCTGCCGAGTTCTAAATAATAAACGTTAGCTGTAATTAGATTCACGTTGCTCTGCCAATCCAAAACTATTTAGAATTCAGCTTGACCATTAGAGATGGACCAGATTCCTGGGTTTGAACGTGTTGGGGTACAGTGGTAGACTTGCAGTGTGCATTAATGATGCACGCCCAACTGATATGCCCCGCATACAAAATGGTTTATTTGCACATTTTTGCTTCAGTTACTTATTAGGAATTAACTAAATTGCTTTTTACCAGTGTAGAAGTTGCCGTTCTAGGGTCTGGTATTCTGTATAATTTGAAAATGTTCCATTTATGGTAACCATTGAATATACGTGTGTATAAAAACAATTATTTGGGTTGATGGATTACACCCCCTACCACGTGGCATATCTTTGCTGACATGGTATGGAGATGAATTGAATTGCATTTATGAAAAAATTTGTGAAAACTCCAAAGGTTTATTATATATATGTTTATAAATAAATTTGATATTTGATATTTTCAAATTATGCAAAAGTAATGACCCTAGTTATATATGGGTGGTGGGGGAAGGGGGGTAGGAATATAATAAATTTATCATTGATATTAAGTATTTAAAAGCAAAATTGTGTGCATATTTTGCATGGTGGGCATCCGTCTGGGTCGGACTTATTAAGAAAATATCGCCATTTTATCTTATTTGCATTCTGATTTTAATTCACCCTCCAGTCATAAGTGCACATTTGCATATTATGCATGAAACTGAATTATTGTAATTTTTTGTATATCTCTATAATATCTTTCTAACAAGTTTATGGGCTTTTTTTTAGTAAGTCAATTCATAGCTGAATTAGCAAACTAAATTTACCTACCAAACTTGAACAAGGCTGCTAACTATACCTAAGTGCCTCAGCTCTGGGTTTTTGTGCAAAATTACAGTTCACCTTGATTTACAATTGCGCATAACTAAAGCGTTGTTAAATTACAATAGCTCATGAGGGAAAACAATTCATTTGGCAGAATTTGGAGCAAATCCGGGTATGCTGGAAACGTCACAGAAGGTAGCTCCTGCAAGAATACTCGAATATTCATGCGATGCTGTAATTGGTTTTGCTTCATAAATAATGTGGCATATGCCATCTTCTGCCTTTGAAAAAGCGAGTTTTATCAGTTACATTGAATCTCAAGAGAAACTTCCAAGATTCTCGAATACCTATTTTAAGCATTCTGCTTCTGCTGAATGCGTGTGTTATTAAACAGTTATGCTGAAAGCAGCTACATATAACTAATTTAATTTGATATTCTTATTAATGGATAAGGCATTCACATGAAAAAATGTTGAAACGAAGTATGGCATGTTTGATGTTGCATATAATTTATCTAATTAATGCCTGATATTTGATTGATTGCAGACGAGATGGCTACCTATTTACGCTATGTTAGAAGACTAGATTTTTTCGAAAATCCGGACTACGATTACTTAAGGAAGTTATTTCAAGATTTGTTTGATAGCAAAGGCTACGTGGATGACGGTGAATTTGACTGGACGGGAAAAATAATGGTAAGCACTGGTAGCATGCTTTTGTTTGGTTTGTTTTTTTCATGGAAATATTAACACATTATCTGAAGCAACTGCTTGGCAACTGCTTTCTATCAGAATGCGTTAAAGCGAGTTGTTTGTCGTTGCCGCTGTTGCGACTAAGTTTCGTTTATGTTCGGCTGCTGTTTAACGAGAATTATTGCATTTCGAAACCATTCTTGCTACCTTTTCTTCGTTTGGATTTTTTTGTCTGTTTCCGTTCTATCTGATTTCTACTTTCGCATGCAAAGCCACTGAATTTCGACGTTCTTCGTCAGTTGAGGAATGCGCCGCCGTCGAATGCTAAACATTCCTGCTCAAGCAAGGTCTGTGCTAGTGTGTAGCACGTCTCTTTTGTTGCGATGCTAGCAGCGTGCTCTTCGCATTTTTGATTGTTTTAGCACGTTTTGCGCCCAGCACAAGCACCGTTGAACCTCTAGCACGTCTTTGAGGCCGTAGTTTATAATACGTCATCCACAAGACTGGCACAATTTAAAAGTTCAATATCGTAATGGATTATTGAATTATAGATTGCTATTGTGTGAAGATGCGTAATAAGAATCCCCATTCTGGGTAATTTCACGTTGCTACTCTGTTTCAGGCTTCTTAAATAATTCTGATCAATAAAAACTCAATGTGTCAATTTTACTTGGAGAACCCTGCACTTAAGCTTGGTTTGTAGCTTCTAACCAGCTGCGTTTGATTTCATTCTAGATGAATATTTTATGTATTTCATGCTGAGCTTTATTTTCTAGCTAAGCATGGCCATTTTTGTTGTTGTTGTACCATCGTGACTGGCTTCTGATTTTCTCTTATCGTTCGTTGCAGTCCACTCCAGTTGGATCCTTGCCGACTGGCCAGGAAGTGATAGTGTCCCCCACCAGGGAAAGGCATGCCAGCACTGCAAATAAGGTATTGCTGGTGCTAAATACTGACTGGTGCAGGAATTTCGAAACATTATTCACCAGTTTCATGTTTTTGGTTATATTATAAATTCAAAATCTGAACGAGTAAACTTGTTAACTAGTTGCATTCTTGCTAATACTTGCAAAATGGGGATACCAGTATTAGGTCCGACTTGTAAACCTAATATTTTTATCAGGACAAGAAAAAGTATTTTGTGATTTGAAAGGTATTTTTTTCAAATCCATAAAAGAAGTCAAGTGAAGTCACAATATTGGTACAAATAATTTCTTTTTGAATATTGTTGATTATGCCTAAAATAAAAATAACTAATCCAAAATTAATAAACACAGTCAACATTTGCTTGGGTTTTTTTAGGGGTGGGGGAAGTCGTGCAATTGTTGATTGTGTTATTAATGTGGAACCTTTTTGGAGTTTCCAGTCATTTCATGGTGAGTTGAATTGTGTTGATAACTTGATGTTTTGCGTTTTAAATTTTAAAAAAAATATGCAAGGAAAACTTGCAAAGCAAATGCCAAAGCAGTTGGTTCTAAATTATTCTCGCATTTGCTTCCAAATGTCCTACATTATACAATTATTTTACAGTTTTTTGAAATTGTTCCAGCAACAAACGGGGCCTAGGGGTACTGCATGGAATGAACAACCCAAAATGCAGAGCAGCATGCTGGGTGGTAATCTCACGCCTGCGGACAGGCATGGGGGCTCCGTGCAGGTGGTCAGCTCCACTAATGGGGAACTCGCCAACGATGACCCCACGGCTGGCCATTCCAACACTCCCATCACAGCACAAGCCGAAGTCGAAGTCGTCGATGAAACAAAGTAAGTTACCAAATCTTTATCAAGCTGTTCATGTGATGCTTTAATTTTTAATTCTTTTGAAAAGGTTTTGAAAAGTTCTATGCTTTTGTTTGGCATATTATTGTCAAGAAAACTTTGTAACTTGACAGTTTATTTTAGCAATCCTACTTTATTCGTTTTGGTTAAGACAAGCCTTGTTCAGGGCTCGTAACCTGAAGTCATCAACGATGGTCAGGGAAGAGAAAAATTGCCAGGAAAAATTCCATTTTTGCTTGAAAATAAGGGAAATCCTCCGTGAATATGCACTGAGGTTCGAGTGACACTTTCAATGGAAGGTGCTCTAGGTACTGAGGAATTGTTTATAAATATTAATATTTTCCTTTATTTTGCTGCTGAAAATGGAATTTCCCAGAAATTAAGAACTGGAAGAAAAAAAACTTGATGTTTTGTTATTAATAATTATTACATTGGTTGTTTTTTCTGCATAATTTATTTTTTGAAAGCCAGTGAATTTTACTTGGATTGATTAGGGAAATGATGTTGTAAATTTTAGCATGAACCCTGCGCTTTAAGCACTAAGGAAACTGATTTAGCACGAACCCTGTTATTGCCATTCAAATTATATTATGGCATGGGCAGGTATGATGGATAAGGCTACATAAGGCCCATGTACAAAATATTACTTTGATTGAATTTCAGATGTTGCTGTTTTTTCAAGAAGAGAAAAAAGAAGCCTGGTAGGCAAAAGTGACTGACCGTTGCCTGCACACCAGAGAGGGAAGCTGTGGCTGTGCTTCTTCACACCTCTCCCTCCGAGTCAAAAGAGAGCACCAGCTTGCGACAAGTCAAGGGAACTGCCTAAAATCAATGGTCTTTTTTTGGGCCACATCACAGGCTGCCTGTTTACCTTTAAGCCAAGTTGAGCCGTGCTGTGAACGATGCTATACATGCTACACATTCTTCTTCTTAATCTTACTCCGCATGCCAGAAGGCGGCTGAACGAATCAGGGCCTCTCGAAAGTGCTTCTCCGAGCTATTGCCGCTGCTCTTTCAGTGGGCGTTTTTCGCTGCATCGGTACCCTGGTTAGGTGGTCACACTCGGCGGTGCTTACACATTAGCTTCGACCTGCGAACCGGTGAGGTTTTTCCCCCGTTTTTATTTTTAAAAAATCAATCTGACTCCCTAACGCGACTGCAGTATTATCCGGTAATAGCCAATTCGTGATCGGTGAATTAACCGACCTGGTTGTCTTTGTTTTTCATGACTTTGAAATTTGGAAATGTGATTTGGTTGAATTTTCGCAAATTTATGCAGAGGTCCTGTCCAAAACTGTTGATCATTTTTTCTAATTTGTTCATTTTCTTTGCTCTGAAAATACAGCATTTGCCATACCTTCAAAGGGATCAAATAATTGAGAAATTCAAAATGCAAGGAAGCAAGTGGTTTAGGGTTGAAACTAGTTTCACTTCACTGAGTTCTGAATATGGGGCACCCCGGAGGTTTAACCTTAATTTGATATTAAGTCAATAATTACTAGCCATAACAGGAAGTAAATTTTTCTTAAATGAAACCAGTCTGTTTCTATTTGTTTTTAAGCAACGTAAGCAACACCTTGGTCATCCGAAAATACAGATGTGTGGGCCTACACTTGCATTGCGCATGACTAATTAACTGTTGGTTAATTTAGATGAAGTTAAGATTTTATTTCTAATATAATGTGCTTGATTTTATGGATGCTCTAATGGAATTCTAGCGAAGCTGGGTGTAACAATGTACGTTGTTGATATGGGTGAACAACTTGTCCTATGCGATGGTAACTTTGCCAAAAAAATGTATCGCTATGGTTTCAAAACTGTCTTGATGAGCCCTAACAAGTGAAACCTGTTTCAATCGCTGATTAACAAATGAGTTTGCTGCAAACTGCTATTACTGTTAACTGTCAGCATCGCTTTACACCAGGGTCGGCCTAGCGGTGTGTGATCACGTGCATCGGGCTTGTCGGTGGCGGTCCCGATGTGCTGTGCACCTTATTCGAAGCGTCACCTTTGCAGAATTGTTTTGAAAAGCGAATACCGGTGCTGAATTTCAAGTCGTTTTTCATCTGCCGATCTGTAAACGAGATATGCCGTCAATTAAACGAAGCTAATGATTTGATCCCATAATGCTCTGCACTTTATGCGTGTAGCAAATTCAAGGCATAATCTGCTTCCATGTAACACTTCACCCAATCAGTGCCCTGGTAAGGGCCTCTTCATTGAATTATTCTTTTCCTGGTGATAGCAGAACTCAGCCGCGTTTAACTACGATGCTGGTTTGCTGGCTGTGCTGGAAACAATCATGAGTTGCTCGCTGCCAAATCTGAACATTTTGAAAACGAGATCAGTTTTAATTTCCTTTTGCTCCGCACTCTTTTCTCCGTTTTGCACCTTTTCCGCGATCTGTAGCATCGTTAGCATTCTTCATTCCTTCTCCGTTTTTGTATGTGTCAACTTGGTGCCATATATTTTGAAATCAAAGACCGGCAGTTGATTTTCAAGTTGAGTGTGATTGTTTTGTCATCTTTGCCATCAGTCCATCTGCCAGTCAGCGTATCTCTCGTTCTCGGTTCATTTTTCTTGGTCAACGTGCGCGCGCTTGAACCTTTTTAGTCGATCGTGATCGATTGATCTCCTTTTTTGCCCTCATCTTCTCATTCTTACATTTTATCACCGTGCTAATCTGATATGACAGAGAGAGGGTGTTTGTTTCTTTCTTTCTTCTTCGTGAATTATTTGCTGTTGCTGTTGTAGAATAAAGTAGCCATATGTTAAACTCGTTACAAAATGGCTGGGAAGAAATTGGCATGTTAGTGAGATTTGTACAAAACTGATCGCTGCTCGGATGAAGGGGCACGGCCTTCTCTGGCCGCCGGGTTTTGCCTTTTCCGTGAAAAGCGACTTCGACGCACTCTCCATGGCTGAGCATCCAAATTTTATATCGCCGTCTTTTTCACGCATACGTCCGGAATTCGTTAGATGCTGTTTCTCTGTTTTATTTTGCGAAATAAAAACAATCAATGCGAAACGATTTCAACAATATGTAAATTCCCATAAAAATAATGCCATTTGAACTGAAAAAATTTAAAAATAACTTTTTTCAAAGAAATTCGAAGAGAAAATTAGAAAGTGCAATGGCAATGTGATTCATGCTAGGATGGATTGAGTCCTGCCATGGCATATTAAAGTTTGCCAGCTAATTGCAATTATGCCTAATTAAAAGGGCGGATCTAGGTCCCTCCACCCTCTAGTCGGTTTTTTAATATACATCTATAGTGTAAATTAATTTGTAGCTGTTTTCGACAGGCAGATAAGCAATGTAACCGTTTTTAGAAGTGTGGAAGGTTGCAATATCATTGCATTTTCGATATATATATGAAATGTTTCACTGGATCCGCCCCAGGCCCACTATGGTATTTGTAAAAACAACCGTTTAATCGATTTTCTCGTTTTTATTGTTCCATATTTTACGATTAATTATATCGTAATTATATCGTAATTATTAATTCCTCCCCCTACCTCCTGTTATCTGGTTTTTAAAACTGGATTGACAGAAATGACATTCACTGACTGCTCGCGGTTTAGTGCCGTGATGATATTTAATTGCGGAATACAACGGTTTGCCAGTGTCATTCGGGTGTGACATATTATGGACTAATCTATGACGCCCTGACATCATTTTTTATCACACGCGGGGATTTTCGACCTGCATAAATTATGTTAATGTAATTAGACTAAGCGGAGATTTAATCGGATCTGCCAGTGATGTTTTGTATTTGTAGATCAGTGCTGCAATGCAAAGGAGAAAAGGGCTGTTTACCAATTAATTTTAACTCGAAGGCAAGTAAACAAGATTCACCCTTTGGGACTACCTTTCTTTGAGGTTATTTAAAGCAGCATTAGGGGTCTGAACTTGATACTTTCTTATTCCAAACCACTTTTTGCAGCTGCATCACATTGCTGTCTCACATTTTTCAACAGAAATCCTAGCATCTGTACCTGATGCCAGCATTTGCTATTATTTTTTCAAAACATTAATG
>JAQIXS010003902.1:0-16689 GCA_034700785.1 Rossiulus vilnensis | reverse complement strand
ATATTATTTTAGCTCTATTTCAATTAGAATATGTTTCTTACTGATGACATAAGGAACATGTGTGCTTTTCTGCACTAATCTCAAAACCTGTTTCTCGACAATATTCAAGCGGTACCCAAAAAATCGATGCAACACACCTAAGTCAAAATTGTTTGAATTCGTCAAAAATTCTTGCAAGTAGAAGAATTCGGGAATCAATTCCTTCACATCGGCCATGTTATGCTTAGAAGCTGAGAGCCAAGCTTCTTTAAAGCTATGAAACATTCTGTCGGCCAAATCGAAATGGCCACCCTTTAAATAGAAAAAAATGAAAAGTATATTAGGTTAAATAAATATAAATGTATCATGTTAAAAAAATATCCCTGAAGGATAAATGAGTGTTAGATTTTTGCTTTAGGATCCTTTAACTGGAGGAACTATGGAATTTTTAGCACTGAATATTTACTATCTATAAATTCGCTTTAGTAAATTTATTTATCTTAAAAAACTACTTTTAAAACAAAGTTTACATAAAAATCTATGCTAAAGACTAATACACCAGACAAAAACGTTACAGGTCAAGTTCAAAATCATACCTGCAGTCTCAAAAAGTGCTGCGCAAACGGCTCCATGCGGACAAGGTACGAAGCAACAATCATTGCTGATGAGTAATGAGTTCCATAATGATAAGGTGGCGTCTCGCCTAATAAATCAAATCAACATTCCCATCAGAATCCTGACGCAAGACGCTGTTCTGTAAAGTGAATAATATGCATAAAAAATTTCCCACCGTGTGGATCATCCCATTCTTTGTAGCGTTTCTTAAACTGTTTCAGACGGTCTGGCGATTGAGCACCCATTGGCTTAGAAAAGTCTCGGAAGGTTGCGGGGTCAGTGAAATCCAAATCCTGTAAATTAAATATACCATACAATTCCATAGTTGTAAATGGATTTGAGTGAACAATAATTAAATTCATCGGCTATCTTGATACTCCTGGTGAAAGCAGCTCGTGATATCATAAATAATTGACTACACCGTTCGGTGTTATTATTATTATTAAAAAAAACACCACCACCAACACCAACAGAAGTTACTAGGGTCCGGAATAGAGAGAACATTTCTAAGCACGAAAGGGTTGTTTTATTTTCCAGACAATTTCTAAAGCTGACACACTGACACAGATCATCGTATGAAGATATCGAATTACAAACCTCAGAATCATAATCCGCCAGAATCCACGGAAACACCGGATATTGCATCAAATCGTTGTACGACCGCCCAGCCAGCGTGTTCAAGTGCATTAAATACTGGAAATTGCTGATTTCCTCCCGCTTCAATGAAAGATCACGAGTGTTGAGAGCCACAAAATGAAGTGTGCATGACAGATAACCACAAACGGAACTTACCACCCAGCGCTGCGTTACGGAAGTTTCTCCGATCAAGCTGCTAAGCAAGCTGGCACTTTGTTCCACATTCGCAGTGCGCTTCTGGCCCGCCACCGACTGCTGAGCGTTGTCGTTAATCGCTGTCGCAACAACCATAAACCTTGAGAGCATTAAAACAGAAGCGGGAATTAATCCAAAGTTACATTACAAAAAATCGGCCATTTTCAGCAGTGAATTTACCTTTGGTAGATCTTGTTTCGAATTCCTCTGGGGAAGGCCAGCAGGTAATTTCTGCCATCTGCTGAAAATACTTCGAGAGCGCTCGGCTATTGAAGGAAAAAACCAGAATAAAGCGGTTTTCGTTATTATTGTTTTTAGTGGCAATCATCATTACGTCATTGACTAATGACTGCATTTAATGAATGATGCAAATAAAAAGATCAGAAACGCAACCTACCTGCAATAAGTATCTTCGCTTGTGCACCTCTCGGACATCGTCATATGCAAACTTGTTACATCTAAAATTATTAAAACAGTCTTAATCTTCTAAATCTCGGTTCAGCTACAAGGGCTTTGTCATGTTAATTTATTTTCAAATGCAGTGTTAAAGCTACGGTTCAAATTGTTCGGTAAACCAAAATTTCTGAAACGATTTTAGATTTCAGAAACTGATCTCAGAAAAATTGAGGCGACCGTAACATAATTCACCAAAATTGTACGTTTTAGCATTTTATCATCTCCTTTGCTAGAATGACACTTTACAAACACCTGTAAGTAACTGTCATTATAATTGTATGTAATCGTAAATGAAAGAGTACTCACCGTTTTCTCTGCTCATGTTTGCTTCTATAATTAGTCGAATTTGGGATGATTGGATCATACATGCTAGAGAAAAATGTAAGACGGACAAATTAATTACTCGTCTAGCCAACAAGCTTCAGAATTCGGAAACAAGCCAGCTATTGAAACAGAGCATACTTAGCAGGCAAGTAGTCGATGTCCTTAATTTCCCTAGTTTTGAGTAGCGTAAATCCATCAACGACATAAAAGTGCTCCTTTCCAAACAGCAGCAATCCCTCGCATGTATCCAGGCCTTGGATACGAGCGCAGCGGAACATGTGACTTATCTGGAAAATATGATGCATATAAAGCTTAGGAAATAAAAGATATTCTGCCCAAGAGGTACCACTGTAAAGATATTTATTATTGCCGTTTTACAGGCATTTTTGTGAATTTTCGAAAAAAAAATTTCTTCAAATAATATGTTATGCTTATACGTTATACTTGCATTGAAAAAACTTTTTTTTTTATAAATTCACAAAAATACATTGAAATCACTTTGGAAATTTCCTGAAAAAAGTAAATCAAAATAAATTCCTAAATACCTGTTAAATTCATGCAAAGATGTGTGAATGTTTCATAATTTAACTTCCCTAATAACATACATTTCTCACATTGTTATCATAATTTATACAAAAATTAGCCATTGCGCATATTCAGTTGAATTTCAGTTTACCTCTTACCATATGTGGCATTCACAAAGAACGACTCCATACTAAATTCCATTCAATTCAATTGCACCAACACAAATTACAAAATGGGTTACCTTTTCTCCTTCCTCCAAAAGCCTTAAAAGCGTTTGATTGTCCGGCTTATGGTCTACATCCTGATCAGTGTTGTTATCGATGCTTGGATCAAGGCTGTCTTGATCATCGTCAAGATCACTGGTGTTGCGGTTTAGGGAAGGCCTCGAAATAAGACCGGAGCGCAGTCCTTGGAACCCTGCGAAGTTTCAGACCGCACGCTGTTCAAGCATCAAAAATATTCCACGCATGAATCTTTAAAAAACGCATCGTGCTTACCTATTTCTCGCATTACTTCTGTTATGTCTACGTCCACTTGCATTTCCTCGGCCGCAATGGTGCTGCTGGCTTCAATCTGCACTGCTTCCCGTTCTACCATTCCAGCTGATCGCTGGCACTGATAGTACTTCTTACTGTCGTAGCTCATGGCTGCCTTGTACTTTAAAGTCCTCTAATATCCGGGAAATTATAGTATTAAAATTAAGACAGCGTTTACTTCATGAAAAATCATGAATTTTATTCTGTATTTATATACCAATATCTTTTTAAAAAACATTGTTGACTATTTTTTGAAAAAAATTAATTAACCAATCATTAGCGTTTAAAGCACAACATTCCTCTTTTAACTCAGCGTTTGGGCATATTTATAAGGAATTCCCCTGACATTTCAAGGTGCCAATCCCTGCCAATCAAAAATGCAAGAATAATCTAAAAAACTGGAAATAATTTTGCAAGATTTTTACGAAAAAAATGTAATACAACAGATGATCAAATAATATTATAAAAATCTGCCTTTATTTGCAGACCAGAGTTTCTACCAAAGCAACTCAACAAGTTGGACCAAAAATGGGCTGAAAAATTTGCAGAAAAACTTTCCAGACTTCCCCTGTAAGCACAATCAAAGCTCTCAATCTCAACAACAAAATGAAGCACTCCGTACTCACATTTTCTCCATTTTCCAATTCTGGGTGGAATGGGTAATGAAGGTAAAACAGATCGTTTTTCATCATTTTCTTCCGCATCCGACAGGGACCTAGTAAGACAAACACCAATTCTTAATGCCCTGAATTACGTGAGATTTTTGAGAGATTTAAACAGATTAAATCCAAAGTACCTTCCGTCATATCAAGCATCCACTTGACCAGAACGCTGCCCGTGGGAGGCCCCCAAATGCCCCTCTCTCGAGTGAGTTCATCCTCAGTTTGGAGCCAGTCTTCAAAAACGTATTTTTGCATGTGTTGGTGGCTCTAAAATAGTACGTGCAATTAATGCTACTGTTGACAGCTAACATTCTTAGTACAAATGAACCAGTTTTATTCTCTTACCTGTTGATACTGTTTGTACTGCAGTTCCACGAGGTCCCGCACAATCGAAATATGGTTGAAGGTCCACAGCTGGACATCGTGCAAGGACACGTTGGCCATCTTAAACTTGACAGTGTCTTCCCTCCGTGTTCGGCGGCTTGCGAGGCGCGAAAGTCCACCCGTGACCTTTTGCAGCTTTTGCAGGCCCGAAAAATTCACCACCTGGAAAAAGTTTGGTAAAGTTACTTTGGTACAACTGATTTCTTAAGATCTTCAAACACATCCTAGAAATAAATGCATTGGCTTTTCCTACCTGCTGAAGTTGGGACTGCAGCTCCCACGACCCTTTGTAAGACGATTTCTTTTCTGACTCCAAGTAGGCTAGCCAAATCTTGCTGGACATGTCATAGATCATGTCACGGAGTACTTTAAGATCAGGAGTCTTGTTTTGGCTGGGGAAATTAACCTTGAATACTTCCTCTATTGACTGCAAAATAGTACACATTGTTAAATAAACCTCAGGAAGAAAAATAAAGTGAATAACCAAATACTTCAAAACATTATTTCTCATTCAAATTACGAAACTATTTTGCTTACGGCAGTTGAGGCAACAATTTTGATAATTTACGAAGAAAAACCGCCAAAATGCATTATTAGCATCAATGGCGGGCCAAAGCAGAGCATAAGCTGAACATTATCAATATTACATGTGTTCCAAATCAATCAATAAATGTACGCTTCTCATTCAGTAAACTACATAGCATTTTGTTCCAATCAAAAGCTTAACTTTGTTCACAAGAATCGACCCACATGTACCATACCCACGTTCCACTAATTAATATTTGAAGCAAATTTTGTATACGAATTTAGGCTAAAATATTGGATTTGTAATTATGGTTTTTAAAAAAATGTCCTACAGCGTTCTATTAATATCAGGAAGCATCTAATAATCATTAATTTTTTGAAACGTTGCACCTATGGCGTTCCTTTAATTAATGGATAATTCTTGCACAGAAATTTAGGCCAAAATCCATGATTTCTTATCTTTGATTTTTAAATTGTTGCCTACAGCTTTCCATTAATTAAAACAAATACAAATACAAACCTCGGTTATAATGAGCACAGGAACGAAAGCAACCAGCCAGTTGTAATTTGTATGATACTAACATTCATCAATAAAACTAATTGATATACTGATAATTCAGTACATAACTTCCTATCATTGAGATATGATTAACGAGCAAAATGCGCCGTCCCTTGATGCTCGTTATAAACGAGTTCAATAAATGCACGCTGCGTTTTCAAAAAAAAAGAATCTTAATTCTTACTGTTTTCTTGCACACGTATAATTCTTCCCAGACCCGCTTTGCAGCCGTCACTAGCAATCCTTGTCCTTCCTGCGCAGATGGAACGCCTTCCCTGGAGCCTTTGTTGCCAGGATTCACGTGCCAAGTTGTCTTTCTGTTAGTATCGGTGCTAGCAAATACAAATGCGAGCGGCTATCAGCATCTTAACATGGTAGCTTTCTACCAGTTGCTTTTGTAAATAAAATTCCCCGTTCTAGCACTTACGAAACGATGAATTCCTCCGTCATCTGCAGCAAGCAGTAGCACAGGCAACTGATGAACTCTTGCTCTGAGTTCTGTGGCCCAAAAACGATGCTCCTGTTGCTTGTGAGCTTATGCAGAGCTTCCAAGACCGACATTTGATCTGCAATATGCAAGCATGTAATGCATCCGTAACATGCCGAACCTCGAACACGAGGAAAGGACCTTACCTGCCACTGTGTCAGTAGGCCGCGACATCTGATAAAGTATGGTTCTGTTTAAGCAATGATAGAGTGGCTCCAAAGACAGTGCAGATGCTAAAAAAAATGTTACGGTGATATTATCTCTTAGCTCTTGATTGGAAAATTGCATTTTAAGTTATCTTTCAAATATAACTAATTAACACGTGCATACTTCGCCTCTTTGCTTGGGCGATTAACTTGATCATAAAATCGAACACTTCGTGAGGATCCCTGCTAAATACGCCTGAAATGATGACATCATTAGAGTGAGAGATGATGCCTCTGGTCAAAGTCAAAATTTTCTACACGGACGTTTATTGCTAACCTTGCCATAGTTTGTCGACGATTCTCGTGGCCAGATAAAACACGTTCGTGGCTATATACGAGTAGCTTCCCCCGGCGACAATCGGAAGCGCCGATTGCTCCCCGAGCAGCACGTCAGCTGCTAACAAGTGATCCATGAGAGACATCAAGATTTCCGTCTGAAATTCGCTTTGCTGGAGATGACTAGATTGGTCTGGTGTTGCCTGGTATGAAACCACACAAATACAACTAAGGATTTTTTGCCAAGGTTTGCTTAAAAATGACAACACTAGAAACATTTCAATTAAATCGTTTGTAAAAACCTAATAATCATAAACAACAACAAACTTTACCTCTAACAGCAAATCGATGACCGGAGGCGATTTACTGGTTACAGGAAAGGAGAGGCTATCCACGATGATTACTCGTATGAAGTCAATAACAAATTTTTTGGCAGGATGAGTGGTAAAAAGACTAACAGTTGGTAGCTTTTCGGTGGTTTTCACCAAGACAATGGAGTCTGCCCCAGGATATGGCTGCAAGGCAATTTAAACATAAGTCAATTATACGCAGCCGTTCAAAAGACACTGCCTAAATTCCATTGCACTAAAGTCTAACCCTGAAATCCTCAACGGGAGACGCCACTTCGCTGTTATTCTCTGATGATTGGGATTTAAAAAGGAACAGCGTGGAGGCCAAACCGCACAAGATTTCACCCATCATGCAAATGGGGATAAATTCTGGAGTGTTGTGGTACAAATAGAGCAAGAACTGGATCAGAGTAACTGGATATTCCTTTAGCCAAGGCACTGCATCATCCACTGCCTGTTAAAATAAATGTTTAAAAGAAAAACAGGAAATTACATATATTAGAACATCAACAAAGAGAATTACTACTAAAACAAAATCATTCTACGATGCTTTTGCGAAATACATTTTTTGTGTGTTCATGGTGTCTTTCTGCTAAAGTTGGAAAGCTGTTTTTTTTTGGATTTTCAACATTTCATTCCGAACATAAAGACATGCATATCATTTCAACCAAAATTTAAAAAATTACCTTTCATAAAAAATGAGATCGGTTGTTTTTAGGGATCTTTATTTGAGAACGGATGGCTTTCTTTAGTTAACTTTTCAAAAATATTCCGCTAACATTTAAAAGGTTGAACATTTTTTTCTGCCAAATTAATCAGAATTTTTTCAAAAATGTTACCTGGTTTAGCATGGTGCGTATCATACATAGAATTACGAGAACAGCATCAGGGCATATTTCCACCCGACCTGTAATTCCTGAGGTGGATTTTTGGGAAGGCACACCAAACAGGAAGGACCAAATGGAATCAAGATTTAGCTAAAATCACAGAAAGAAAATGTTGATGAATTACAAGAATAGTAATCACGTTTTATTTATTTATTATTTAAAAGGGGAATCAACAAGATCAAACGATATGTTTTAAGAAATCATTATAATTGCACAATTTATTAGCAAGTGTAGATCGCAAGTTTTGATTTTCAAAGAATCGGTTTAAAGACAAACAAATTTATATTTCCATCCAAAGAAAACGTGAAACCATATTACGATCAGGGTTAAGCACATTATAACGCCTTACCTGCAAGTTGCCAGGCAGATGTTTGACGGGCTGCCCAAGTAAAAGGGCCAGCAGCAGAAAGTACAATTCCGGAATATGTATATGCTTCGGCAGCAGCATCTGAAGCATTTGGAAGCCTGGGACGTGAAATGCGTCTTCCTTAACATCCCTGTTCGCCGGCAGCTTTGTGCTAGCAGTTCCCACGTTGAAGCCGAGCACCACTCCCATGCGGTTTTCCAGAACCGGCTCGGTGTCCTGAAGCCAGCCTCCATTTCCGGCTCCCTCCCGGAACTTCTGCATTAAGGCGTGGCTGCTGAGCATTACGAGCAGAATACGCATCGCCAAGATCACCGTCGTGGAATGGACGTGGCCTTGCAAAAAGAGTAGCAGCCAATCGAATCCCAAGGTGCGAACCACATCTTCGCAAAAACTGGGAAATAAAAAATAATAATTTAAGAATTAAACTTATGCCGCTCATTTATCATGGGTGAATGTATTTCTGCATAAAACATGCAATAGATAAGTTCCCATACGCATGGTTGATGGGTTTATTTCCATTTTGGATCAATGAAAACAACAGATTTAGGCATCGGTTTCGAAGCAGAATGGTCTGTGCAGACACGACGTCGGTTTGCTCGTTAGAGTCTGAAAATAGGGGCATCGAGTATGATAGAGTAGTTAAGAAGGGCATATTTTGCAATATGCAAACTTGGTGTAATTGATTGCTCAAGCTCAATCAGCCTTTTACCTAAACGTTATAAATTTAAATTAATTAAATATTCCATGTATTTTTATATCAGTCAAAAACGTGTACACGTTCAACACGCATATCTTGTCAACCTTTTACATGTCTTACCACACTAACCAAAAAAATAAAAACGTTTCTGAAGCTTTAAACGAAACGTGGAGTTTAGTTTCCAAAATATAGCAAAAATATCTTTAAAATTAATATGCGTGTCAATCAATATGTGACAAAAATAGAGGTAGTTGAAATTGTCTTCTCGCATTGATAAAATGCATACAAATTTATGCGAAATATTTTCCACTAAATTATCTTTACTTTGCTCTTATTCATCTAACACTATAATAATTTTGGCTAGATTATCCGGTTGGATTTTTTAAAATACAGATTATCAGAACATTAATTAATTACAATTAATTCTTTAGATAATGAGTTGTTATGAGTTATTTATTATTACCTTCATCATTGGCGTTTTTCACATCATTGAGCTCATCCAGTGACAAGTGCTTTTCGCTTACGAAAGAGCTTGGTAGCGTGGAAGCTATAAATTGTCCAAACCTGTGAAATACACCAAGCTTAAAAACAATCCTTTAATAGGTAATTTTCAAAGGAAAGACAGTTAAGATGTATTAACCTAATATTCTAGTTTAACCTCACTTACCTTAGCAGGTCACTGCTATTCTTCGTATTGTACAGCAGGACAGCCAGAAGGTTATTAATTATGTGCGTGGTGGCATTCGACAAATTGGAGTCCTTTAATATATGTAATAATTTTGGCACCATTCCCAGGTTGCGCATTAACCTAAGATTTGCCCCATGCTCGCTTAAAGAAATAAAAATGACAATAAGCAAATGACAAAACAAGCTAATCTGGATTAGGATTGTGCTGCTCATTTGAGGGAATGGTAAACTAATTTCGTCACTTTGAATGTCCGCTTAATAATACGAGCAAAAATGATAAATATGCTTTGGATCATTTCGAGGAAAAGCGTTATTTAAATTTGGCAGACATTGCGTCAACTAAATTCTTGAACTTGAAGAAAATTGAATGAATCTCATATCTCCGATAAATTACAACCACCTCACAAATAAACATAAGTTGCATGTTTTTAAAAAAGTGAATTTAGTGACATTTTGTCATTGTAACATTAAACTCTTCAAGCTTTGCAAAAATTTATTGTTTCAAAAAATGGCATTGATTATAAGAGGTGATGTGTGCAACCAACTAGATCCCTAATCCTTCTCCTCACTCATTGAGTAAATTGCAGAAGCAAAAACCACAACTAAAACATAAAAATTCTACTTCAATACCTGGATTCTGTGACCAGTTCATAGAAATGTTCATAAAGAGATCTTTGCAAATCTCCAGGCGCTTCGTGCCATATCTAAATATTTAATAAAACATGACAAATAAATCACTTTGTGGAGTAGCTTCAAGCCTTTTCCACTGTGCACAAATATAAAATGCAACAAAAAACGTAAAAAATGCTTTTCTTGCTAACTTCTAAAACGGATTTTTTAACACCACATTTTTTATAGTTTTATCAAAAAGGACATTATTGAGAGTTTTCAGATTCTCGCATAACTTCCAACAACTGGCAAAATAATGACAAGCACTCACTTCCAGGTCACAAAGTAAGTCGAGAAAAGACGTTGTATTTGGGATGACCGTGTTTTCACGCCCGCTGTCCACAGTTCCAACCAGTGAAAAGGTCAGGTGCAGGATGTGGCTATTCAGCAATAAGCGCTTCTTCTTCAACAGCATCGCCAGCGTCTAATCGTCAAGATGATAAAGATTTCATTCAAGCTCTACGTAATTTTCCCCGCATCCAAATTATCCAAAGCTTACTTGGTAACCACGTATCCTGTCCATTTCAAGTTGCGCAGCTTTGTTGCTTCTCACGATGCACACCAGCGCCTTCACGGCAGCATAAAGCTCCTCGACATCATTAGCCATCGCAATCAATCCCAACAGAGGAGAGCATCCTCCAACATTTTCAACCATCCTTGCTACGGGTCTTGGGCAAAATGTGCGAGCACCTAGAATGATAAACGATCATTCTATATGATAATAACAACAGCACAAATGTAAGGCTAATTTTGCAAAGTTTGTAACAACAAAAATCCATAAAAAACTCATATTTCTTAATCAATGCGTAAATTATTTAAAATTATCGTAATTACAAGACAATGGGTCATACCCAAATATCCAATCAAAACTCCTCCCAAACTTCTGGCTGGTCCCGAGAGATGCCCGGCAGAATTGTGCAGAATATAAATCGGTGTTGCATTTTCGTGAGACGACATCCCAAGCTGCTTGGCGATAGACTTGCTGTCCACTTTGCTATAAACTTTCCGAATCCGCGCAAGGGTCAAGCTGGACATGGCGATCGCATTGAGGCCAAAAATCACTTTATCTTCGGGGATAAGTGGGCCCAGCGCTTCATTGCCTATTTCAGAAAAATGTCAGTGGTAAATGGAGCGAAGACAGTGAAGTTCTTATAAAACACTACTTCAATGAATTCACTTTCACAAAATCTACATTCATAATTCCTTACTCATTATTTTGAAAATAGCAAGCATTTTGCATAATTCGCTTAAATTATGATCATCTTGCACATTTACACGATCTTTTTTTTTGTAAAAAGATTGTGGCAAAATCATCTCTGGAACTTCAAATTTCTGTTGCAAATTTGCTTATTCAGGTTTTTATTACACCACAAATAAATAATTTGCTAAATTCTCAACGATCACTTGCCAACTTTAGCAACAAACAAACGATTAGACCAAACGTAACAAATTCCAAAATATTCTTCGAAATTATAAATAATAAGGCAAACAAAGTTCTTACCATTCAAAATTGGGGATTGGAGACTTCCGAGATAATTCGGACCAAGGTTGAACATTGCTTGGATCGTTGCCGCAGAGAGCATGTCCTCGAGAAGCTGGCAAGGACCTTGCTTCCAGGTCAGCCTGGAATGCCGCCTTCTAGATGGGGCCGTCCCTATGTAGCCATATACGGATGACGCAACGGTTAGGTTGGCAGCGCCTCCTCCAGGATTTTGTGAAATGTAATGAAGCTGTAAAAATAGGGAAAATCAAAACACCGATTAACACTATCTATTTAAATTATGTTTCAAAGTAAATATCTGGAATTTGAGAAAAATAATCGTACAACTTTTGAGTACAAGGATAACCATGCAATTAAAATTTAATAATTGAAATTCCAAATTTTTATTACCATTATTACCATTCACAAAAATAATAATTACTTTAAAGTTATTTTCAATGTTTTTACTATAGTTGACCGCACATTCGCTGTGGAAATGGAGATTTTTTTTATCATATTAACTTAGGCCTATTTTTATTTCTCTGATAGCATGCCAGATTAAGGACTTCATAATCAACACGAAGTTGAATTATTCAGCAAATATTATTTTAATCTTGTATGCACTGAATCCGGTATGCCTGAACAATTGTTGACTTCTAAGTAATTTTTTTAAAAATAAATATTAAAGCCAGTAGGTTTTAATTTGCATAAAGTTAAGTTACCCTATTTGCTTTATTTACGGGAAACCAACCCTCTAAATACAATACCTTTTGTGTTTTAACGTGCTGCCCGTTAATGTACAGAGACATCGAACTATTTTTCAACACTGCACGATTAAGAACCAGAACCACGTGGTGCCACTGGCCTTCCGGGAGGCGTTCCGGGCACCAAACGACGATGCATCCATCGCCAACCACATCTGGCTCCCAGTCAGCAAGTCCTTAAAGCAAAATAAGCCCTGTCATTAGTATCCTCAAGGTTGCACAAGCTCAGGAAAAGTTCAGGATTATTGCTAACCCGATTGTGAGAAAGGAGTTTCCTGCGTGGAGATTATCAGCGATTTATCACGTGCAGAAAGGAGGACGCTGAGGCACAGCAGGTGATCGTCCTTGTTGTGCACATGGCGTACAAGTGACAGGAGGGAAACGGAATGGGGGTCATGTCGAGCATCACTGAATTTTTCGATGCAGATCCACGTGGAGTAAGTGAGCCCAGTTTGTGGAGGGAAAATGCGATCACCTAGCAAAGAAACGCCTCCAATCAGAATTCCAACCATAAATACGCAAAATACAACAGCATTTATCAGACTGCACACAAAATTCAAAGCCAAACTTCTTAAAATACTGTTTTTACTCGAAAATACGTTGCCCCCGAATTTAAGTTACTACCATAAGTTTTAACATTCTTTACTCTAATCTAAGACACACAAAGCTTTAGAAATTGATGTCTGTTAAAACAAGGGAAATATTACTTATTACATCAAAACGAGGTGTACAATGCCGTTCTGTTCTTGACACCTGGGCATTAATTTTGTTCTATTCACTCCGCAAAAACTGGAAAATGTCACATGGAAGCTTTCACATTCCACTAATCTTTAGAAAAACTAAAAATTAGCAATCTAAAGTATGTACCGTTTCCTACGCCACCGAGAACCGAAGTATCGCCTCCGCCGACCATTCCCACGCTGACCACCGAAGGTCCCGAAACACTCTGCGGAGCAATGCTCGGAAGGTAAAGGCATCCAAACCCCTCGATGCTCATGTCAAATTCCACGAAAGAGGGGATGAGAGATGCCCCATTCACTCGAAAGTCTCTGGGCGTGGTCATGGAGACCAGCGTTTTCACCCTGGTTAGTGGCACCGGACCACCCTCTCTTTTGTTGGCCGGGTAGGCATTGTTCCCATTGCTATCCGTGCCCTCCTGCTTCCAACTGTCGAAGGCCTTGCAAGACAGTGGATGTCCCAATCGTAGAAACTCCCTACAAATTAAAGGGATATAAGAAACAGCTTTAATTTCTTTAAGGATTTTTAATAGGATGTTTGTCAACAACATGCATGTGTTTGCAAAAAATACTCGCGTGCTTAATGGTATACCTGAGATCTTTTGGTTCTAACGCCTGTGCTGCTAAACGTTCAAGCATATATTGGAGTGGTCCGTGTAGAGGGTGACTCTCGTCTTCCAGGGCCGCACTGCAGCGGCACAGCAGCTCATGGGGCATGCCAGCATCACACATCACTTGCTGGTTTCGCTCGCTGCGCATTAGTGATTTTAAAATTTCAGCAGTGTACAACTGCAGAGTCATGGCAATCTAAATAAAAAAGTATGACAATGAAAATTAACCGGTGAATAAGTGAGGGCTATCAATACCCAACAAATTGCTCGAACATTAGCCACGTGCACCTATAAGCCACATCCCTAAGTTTATAATAAAACCAATCGACAGCATGGCCAACAAACCTGTTGTTCAGTGACGTGTTTTATCGATGGTAGCAGATGCAGGATAGCAACTACTACTCCAGGATGGACAATAACTGGGTCTGGAGCAGTCGGAGAAAGTTTGAGATGGGCCAGAGGGTGGCGCTTGTTTGCTGGAGGACTAGATGTCGATTGTGTTTTAGCTGTCTCGATGGACAACGAGGGCTTCAGAGAAGGGGACTTTGGGTTTGTCTGGGTGGCAAGATTAGGACTGCAAAATATTTTCAGAATAATACAAATTCAACAAACTGCAAATGGAAAATGCAATCAAGGTTTAGAATTCCCTTACCGATCAAATGCATCAATTGCCATATCATAAAGCAAGCGGAGCATCAGACAAGCCAAGCATAGGGTTCTTGGAATGTTGTCATTCATAAGACTAAACAAAAATACATATGAGGAATGATTTATTCGTCAGGATACACTAATGCAATTAATTTCACATTACACATGCAATGTCTTAGCTAGGAACTTGCCTGTCATCCTTGCTGGCAGTGAAAATCGTGTGCAAATTATTTTCTTCCACCGGAGAAAAGCTGCTGCTGCCCTCTAGCACCAAATCATTTGAGAAACATCCCAGGAGTCGTATTGTATCAGTCAAGCTTGTGTAACAAATCTAGAAAGGTTTTCACAGTTCCTTAGAGGCTTTTTAAAAGATACAGGTGGAATTACGATAATTCGATAACAGATTTGTACCTCTTGGGCGAAGAACTTCGCGTTGGCAGGCTCAAACCTCATGGCAACCGTGAGTGTATTGAAAACCATTCTTAAAAGGGTGAGTACCAGCGACTGTTCAACGGTGTCCCATGGGGGCTTGGGCGGGTCAGCGAGGCAGCCCTCCATGGACACCAAGCCAGACATGACATAAACGAAACCACCCACTTTTCGAAAGACGGTCCTTGTTCTGTGGCTTTCTCGCAAAACGTGGAGGAGCGACTAAAATGTAAAAACGTACTTTAAGCAAAAACTCAAAAAATAATAACCTAATAAAAGTAAAATAAAATTTTCAAAACTAACCCACTCCTACCATTATTTCATTAAAATAAATAAATGTAGTTATATTTTGCATTTTGTCAAAATAAAATTTGAGGATCTAACATCTAAATGATTCCTAAAACCATATTAAAAGTTCTACTTCAAATCTCAATTTAAAAAAAAATAATAACATTAACATTATGAACTACCACACTGGCAATTTACCGTTATTGATAGTTAAAAATTAATCAGGCAACTTATTAGAAACTGCTGGCAAATGGTATTTCCAACAATTCTTCCAAGACCTAGCATTTTCACTTACAAAAATTACCCATGCATTTGCACAATCGCAGGTAAGTTTACAGGAGCTCAGAGCAGATCCAATATTAACGTTTTTTCAAAGAGCAAAGTACTTTTTTTCGATAAAAAATACAATTCTGAAGAGTAAGATCTGACACAGTCAGGATCAGTAATAATACTAGAATAACCAGCATTTCTAACACAATAAATGCATTTACATTGATATAAAAAACCTTTCATTAAAAATAGGCAATTTAACTCAGTTAATTTGAAGAATATCACGTTTTGAATGTCTTCTGAAATATAGAAAGATGGTTGTTTCCTTGATGAAATCACAGTTTTTAATTTTGCATTAATTTTAGACTTGGTCGTTTGTTTTTAGGAGGAAAAAAATGCGCATAATTCATGCTCACCTTTAGAATATGCGTTTTGAATTCCAATGCCAAAACAGGTGCAGAGTGCATCATTCCAAGTAGGGTTCCCATGTCATCATCTCCGCCATTGCAGAGCACAAGCTGTTGGACGATACCCAAGGCCTGCTGTCGGCACGTGAGGTATGGCACCATGTTATGCGCGCACCGTGCCCCTCCACACTCCCGAAACACGCCTGAAGAAAACTGGCTTGTTAATAAACACGTCCATAAACCAAAGGTAAGTTCTACAAGGCATAAATACAGTGAACCTACGAACCTGCATTGCTGTTGTTGTTGCTAAGAAGAACTGTAAGAGCTTCCATAACTTGAAAGCCGAGCATTTGCAGGTTCTCTGGCATTTTGCTAATCTCTGTAAGAAATTTAGAAATGTTAGTGACCACTTTCGACATATACTATATTTTTACAGTGATGGGAAAAAAGTTCACCTTTAGGGCCATCGTCGTCTGTGGAATGTGTTTCTTTGAGTAATCCAGCATATCGGTGAAGGCATGTGACCATCACTTCCAAAAGGCCGACCTCTCTGTACACGTCTTTGAAGATAGGGTCGTGCTTCAAGATGTTCATTAACGTCTTCATACAAGTTATGCTGCAGTCCACGGAGCTATTTAAAAAAACAGCAGTAGCCTCAGTTTAATTTCTTACTACAGAATCTGCATAAATTTGGAGCAAAAACTATCCTCTTTCAAATCAGAAAGCAATTTCACCAGCAGGTTTCTTACTAAAATTTACAAAATTCTTTTCCTGACTATCCCTGACTTATAAAAAAGAATTTTGTCGCCAAAAAAACAAACATTTAAACCAGTGGTGACCAACTCATTCAGCTGGCGGGCCACTTTTTGAGTTTTGAGAACAGTCCGCGGGCCGCATCCAAAAATTGCACACAAAGTATTCACTGTTCGTTTTTTTTAATTTTTGAAATTTATGTTAAAAATTTTTGGATTTGAGAAAAGGATTGAGAAAAATTGTAACCAGTGTCTCTCGAACTTTACAATAAACAAGCGAA
>JAQIXS010003901.1:0-16693 GCA_034700785.1 Rossiulus vilnensis | reverse complement strand
ACGCAATATTTTATATTACTGGAGTTTACAAGTACTTTCACTTGTAATTATTAGTCCATACTTTTTGTGGAATAGGGCCAAGGTGGAAGAAGTTTATGTTCACTTAGGACACTAGGAGTGGTCGCTGGCGCCTAGCGTCACTCCTAGCCTGGCCCAGTAATTTGTGAGGCAAGAGCAAATTTGGATGAGATTCAGGAATAGAGGGCCAACTTAGGGCAAATTAGTATCGCGCGAGTTACAGTAATAAGATAACTGCAGTATCTTGACCATCATTGGTGCACATAGGTCCAGCATCATATGCATCTCTGTGGTCCAGGAAAGCTACACTAGATATATAGACTAGGAATTGGAGGTGGGGTTAAACGCAACGCATACAACCGCCACTTGACGGTCCTCGTCGTCCTATGTGATGTCCCTCGATGGTCCTCGTCCGCTGCGATGTCCGTGGAGTCTCCCGCATTGCTGGGGTCCTGCAGCAGATCTAAGAAAAAAATAAAAAGCTGGAGAGGTTATACACTGTTTGATGAATACGCCAAATTGGAACTTATAACCTGTAGGATTCTCCAGCGACGTCCTGCGTTGTCCTCTGCAATGTGCCTGGGTGGTCCTTGTTGTCCTCTGCAATGTCCCTAGGTGGTCCTCGTTGTCTGCTGCGATGTTCGTGCAATCTCCCGCTTAGCTGGGGTCCGGCAGCAGATCTAAAAAAATAAAAGCTGGGAAGATTAAATACTGTTTAAAGAATACTAAATTGGAACATACAACTGGCAGGATTCTCCAGCGACGTCCCGCGTTGTCCACAGCGATGTCCGTTGGCCTCGCCTAAGACAACAATAGAAAAAAGTTTCAGAAATTAAAAATTATTTAATACAACACACTATAAGGAACACGATCGAGAGATCTACCGTTCCCTATAGGTTCGAGAGGCAAGTCGTTCGAGAGGCGTTCATTCGTCCACTCGATTGTCGATTGATTCGAGCGCGAACGGCTCTCGAATCTTTCCTCTCTCGAAGAGCCGATTACCCCGATCATTTAGAGTTTCGAATGGGAAGGATAATAACAGGTCCTATGGTTGTACATTAGTATAATAACTCAGTGGTTAGGTTGAAACGATATAAGTATTTAATGATAACTCAAAGAACATCAAACGATAAAAATAAGATATGAGGCGAGTATTAATATGCGTTCGCAATTATCCAGTAATCCCCAAAAGATATCACACAACATCAAGACTATATAGGTTTCAACAACTACCGGCTATCGGTCGAGCATTCTCAACGTTCGTAGCTTAAGATTCAGTTCCCTAACTCTTTTACTTCAAAGAGAGGGGTTCATAATTTATTAATTCTCTGCTAAAGCTTTATTCCCTCTGATGTCTCGACTAAAAATGACTCTTTCTATTTTTAGGAGTATTCTGGCAACCGTAGGTCCAGTTTGGAGCTTCTTCCAAGGTAAGCTAAATTTTTACTTATGTTTCCTTCTTTTATACCCCTTTTTTCCTATTGCCCTCTGGGACAATAGCTCCCGCAATACCTCTACCGAACAATATTCGCAACTATGACACTTAGACATGTAACAACACCATAGTTGATCCTTACAAACGTTGTGGGATCCTGAAATTGTGGAGCCACGTTGTCCTCATCGCTGCCCGATGTCTTCTTTGTCCCGGCATCCGCCATCACTGACATCATCCGTCTTCATTAAATCCATCCTTGGCCTTCTTCTAGTCTTTCAGAGCCATCATCCATTTTTATCGGCTAGCATCTTTCTTCCGTGAAATCCATTATTGGTCTTCTGACTGGCCTTTGGAGTCTTCTCAACCTATAAACTGACCCCGACAATTCCACCCCTTGTCCAAACCGTACATCACATGGTGCTCGAGACTTAGTCGCTGCGCATATACTGTAACATGTATCAAGGAACTTATGCGCAATAGCATCAGAGAAGGGGAAAGATTAGAGAGTAACGTGTGCACATGTTGCAATATTTATATCCATATAGGGTTTCGACATATAATAAGGAACGTGTGCAATTATCCCAGAGAGCATTGGGAAACCTAGGTATAAAAGGGGGTAGGAAGAAAAATACCATCAGCTTACCCTGGATAGAGCTCTCAACTGGACCTTCGGAAAAACCCTCTAGCAGCTCCTAAAATAAAGGAAATACTTATTTTAGTAGAGAATCAGATGTGGGATGACCATTAGCTGTTCACTAACTATGATGGGATTTTGATGCTAGAAGTCAACAGTATTAGATACCTATCTATAATTTACGATCGTTGGATTTATGCTTTAGTTAGCCTACAATCACCACCCCCTCCCTTGTTGTGTACCCTAGGGGGATTATGTTTACTCTTCAAGGAAGTTTGCACTAACCAATTAGTTGCGTGTTGGATGTTCGTTGTAAACCTTTGGAAGAATTCGTTATAAAGAATAAAATTTGCCATTGCATTCAACTACTGAGTTTTCGTGTTATTGATTCACTCGCGAAGACATCTTATTAAACTATCATCGATTCAAAGGAAGAAGTTCTCAATAACCGGATCGTTTTCGATACCCTCTCCCCCAAATAAAGGAGGACGCACGACTGTTGAGAGAAGTCTCTCTCCCTCCTATAGGGTTAAGTAACATATTACAATTCTCGAACCTTATAACTGGCGCCCAACGGGTTCTGACTTACGCCTTCCTAATTTCGCTTCGCTACTAAATGGAGAATGAGGTTCCCCCATCCGGGGCTGCTAGAATGTCAACTGAGCATGTAGGCGTCAGCCTGTGGAAGCTGCTACAGGGGCTGGACTAGTGATACCAGAAGCTGTAGCGGTTTTAGCCCAATCAAACCCCTTGATTAGAGACTTCACAAACCAAACTTCCTCATTGTTTCGAGAACTGCAAGATCTAAACATGGCAAACGAGATCGACCACAGGGAGAAAGAGGGTTCCATGGCCCAGGGCCTTAGTCGCATAAATGAGCTGCTCAACATAAGAGACGACTCCCTCAAAACTTTAAATGCTGAAGTTAATCAACTTCGAGCCAGGTTGGAGGCTATGGAGTCTATGATCAACCGACCCCGGATGAATACCGGAGAGTCCCCTGAGACGGTTCCTGCAGTTAGATCGTTAAACGAGTCCATGTTTTCAAACTCGCCCTCTCCCAGCAGGGGTAATTTGCCTCCTCATCAGTTATTGCCGGAAGCTGGAACTAATACTGTACCAAATCCACCCACGATAGGGTGGACGCCGATTCCGTGGGCGGAACGTTCTGTTCCCCCCACAGGCTGGACTCAGACTTCAACCCAATCGGGGTCAGTGGTGAGAAATAGGGTAGACGAGTCTACATGGAAACGTATTCCACCTGCGCAATTGCAGACCATTTTTGCTACGGTTCGCCCTTTCCGTCCATCTAAAAAGGATTTTGATGGGTGGGCGTTCCACTTTGAACAAGTCCGCCTGGCCAACCAGGTCCCTAAAGAAGACGCTTTGTTAGCTTTCGCTTACGCCTTCGAGGGTGATGTCAGGAGATGGTGGTCTCAAAATGCCAGAACAATTCCGAGTTACGATGATACTCTTCGAAAAATGAAGCATCATTTTGATTTGCCATAGTCAGATGCAGTGATAAAGGACAAGTTGAGATTGGCCAAGCAAGATTACCTACAATCTATGGCTGAGTTCATTAGTGGCATGGAGTTACTATTTTCTAATATTAGTTACCCCTTAAGCTAATTCGACAAGATTAATTGGGTGTTTGACGGCATTCACCGCGACCTCTAACGGGGATTGAGCTTGGAGGGCATCCTTACTATGCCAGAACTGGAATCCATGTTGATGAAGCAGGAGAAAGCTCTTGCCCGTACCGGTCATTGGGAGTTCGAGTCCCGTAGCAGAATCAAAACCAGATCTTCTGTTATTCTTCGTAGGGATGACCGTGAAATACCATATAGGAGAGACAATAGACGACCTTTTCGCCCGAGGTATCCAAATAGACCCTATCAGGGTAATCGATCAAATAATCGCCCTTATGTGCGACCTGAGAATGCGGCGGTCGCCGTTTCCGGAACAATTCATGACAAGTCTGGTCGCGTGGTTTGCGGCACACCAGACTGCACAATTTGGACATGCAAAAATGGGTGTGCAGACGAAAAACCCACAGGATCGAACATTATTGCTCATGTAGAAGTTGTTCTATCTAACCAATTGAGAGGTGAACCGCCAGAGTTTATTACTTCGACTTGTACAGTGTCGGGCGTCGACGTCACCGCCATGTTTGATTCCGGATCCAACGTCTCTATTGGAGGTTCGGCGTTATTCCGTATTTTGTCTAGCAAAGGTATTTCGATGATTAAAACACATAGTGAAGTGGTATTAGCAGATCAAATGCCTCATGGAGCCACAATATACACCGCGCAAGCTGAGATTCGTCTAGCCAATCGATCATTCGTCAGTCCAATGGTATTAATACCGGCATATGATATGAACTCTGTCATCTTGGGAATGGATTTTATGTCACTAGCTGGTATCAATTTATTACCCCACTCCCGACAATGGGTTTATGCCAAACCCTCTAGGCTTCGTGTATCTCACGTGAAAGCCAAACAAACTTTAACCCATTCCCTTGTTGATGTGTGCCTACGGGACGACGAGGGTATTCATTTGACTTCACAGCAGAGGGAAAGATTTAACCGATTATTACTCGATAATTCGGACATCTTTGAAGATCCCAAACGAGCTGCAGATGTTCAACCACAACGGATCGACATTATTGAGGGAGCTCGCCCGTGCGCTACGAAGCCGATGGCCAATTCACCTAAACAGAGAGCTCAATTACGTGAAAAAATCGACAAGTTACTGGCTTGGGGTTTTTTAAAACCCGTCGTTTCGGAATGGGCAGCTTCTTCCCTGTTAATAAAGAAACTGCAGGGCGATGAACTACGTTTAGTTACTGACTTCCGGGCTCTGAATAAAGTGACGGTACCCGATTGCTACCCGCTACCAAGGATCGATCAATTGGTAGCCGAGGTTAAGGGTAAAGCGTATATGTCTTCTATGGATCTTACTGCCTGCTATTGGAAAATTCCCATTGATCCAACATCTCAGAAGTTTTTTACAACAATAACCCCCTTTGGGACTTATTGTTATACAAGAATGCCTATGGGTGCTCGGAACTCGGCAGCTCATTGCCAACGGGTGATGGATGGCCTATTGATCCTTGCAAAAGGGGTGGACGTCCAAGCTTATTTGGATGACCTGTTCGCAGCTAATGATTGTTTCGATGATCATCTGGATAATCTTCAAGCCTTATTTAATGTGTTAAGATCCAAGTTCTTCTACCTGAATAGAGCAAAATGTAATTTTTGTTCACAGGAATTTAAATTTTTGGGCCACGTAATAACTCCTGAAGCCGTCAAGCCTAATGACACCAAAGTGGCCGCAATTGTGGCACTCCGGCAACCCACCGACGTGAAGCAATTGCTATCCTTTCTGGCGTCATGTAAATGGTTCGGTAAGTTCATTCCGAACCTATCAGACCTGGCAGCTCCACTTAATCGCCTTCTTCGTAAGGGTGTGCCATTCGTGTTTGACGAACATTGTGTGGCCGCCTTCGAGGCATTAAAATCTAAATTGATTTCGGCGCCCATTTTGATACAACCTGATTTTTTCCAGGGATTCCACCTTTACACTGACGCAAGTAATCAAGCTGTGGGGGTATTCTTGGCTCAAGATTCCGCAAATGGCCCCCAAGTGGTGGAATACGCCTCAAAGATATTGAATTCAGCTCAGTGCAATTACTCAGCCACTGAGAAAGAATGTCTAGCTGTTCTATGGGCAGTTAAACGTTTTAAAGGTTACCTGGAAGGCATGAAATTCGTGGTACACACGGACCACAATCTGTTGAGGGCGATCATCAAGCACAAAAATCCTTCTGGGAGGCTTGCAAGATGGATTTTAGAGTTGCAGCAGTTTGATTTTACCGTCGAATATATTTCCGGTAAATTAAATCATCTGGCCGACCTCTTGTCTCGACAATCGGGCCTGTCCGTACCTGTTGTCCTGATTCATCATACATTTGTAGCTGCAACTACTCAGTCGAGGGATGAATATCGCGCCCTTCAATTGGCAGATACCGACTGCAAAAAAATTATCCAAATTCTTGAAGCTGATACCAGGAACAATTGCGTGGAGTTTAATGTATATTCAAACAGAGGATATCACATGTCTGGGGGGATTCTATTTCGCCATTTATCTACCATGTGTGATGTAGTGCCTCGGTTGGTGGTGCCGCTATCTATGCGACTTGACATCCTTAAAGATAACCATGACAGTCCGCATGCTGGCCATCCAGGCGTCTTGGCTACCATGGCGTCCATTCTTACAAAATTCTATTGGCCAGGCTTACGGAAGGATATACAAGCTTTCATCGCCCGATGTTTGGTATGCCAGAAATATAAGGCTTTAGCTTACACTGACAAAACGGAAATGTCCTCTCCTAAACTACCTGCGAGATTCGAGACTTTGAACATCGATTTGGTGGGGCCGTTACCGATCACTCCTAGAGGCCACAATTTCATCCTATCCGTCTCGGATACAACATTTTCCTACGTGGAACTTTTCCCAATTACCGATTCCAAGATGGAGACCATTGCCAAAGTGCTGATAGAAGAAGTTTTTTTGAGATATGGTACACCTTTGCAGGTCCGATGCGATAATGGCCCTCAGTTCATTTCTGCAATCATGGACAAGGTGGCTTTAGCACTGGGTTTCGAAGTTTTTCGCATCGCTAAATACCATCCTCAAGCAAATCCTGTGGAACGTAAACATAGGGATCTTAAAGCCAAATTAGCCATTGCTGTCGGATCCTTGCATAACTTATGGGATATTCACATCCCTGCAGTACGATGGGCGTTGAATTGTGCAACTAATGTGTCCACGGGATACAGCCCGTTTCTTATTACCTTTGCGAGGCTTCCTAGATCACCACGGGACAATATAACAGGGTTTTTAGAAAAATGTTCGGATCCATTATTTGCACACCATGCTTTTGGCTCATTCTTGGCTCAAGTGGCTGCCATGATGGCTGCTACAGTGGATAGTTTGGAAAAACAGCAGGATAAACGACGCAAGCATAATCCAGTGAAATCAGGTGCTAAGATTTTTTAGTGTGGCGATCTGGTTTTGCTCGAAACTCACACCAAAAGTTGCGCGATTAAATGTATCACGGCTAAATTTCCACCAAAACGAGAGGGACCATACACAGTATCCAGGATCATTTCCCCTACCGTGGTGGAACTTTGGGATCCTGTGCGCCACGCAAGTTTGGGTCAATACCACCTTTCTGACATCGAGCTTTGCATTACGAGTGATGCCCAAAGCAATCTAACGGAATTACCCCCTGCTAAACGGGTTAAAACTGCTATGGATGACAAACCGACCAAGGAATTGGTTCCCGCTTCCATCTCGGAGGGTACCGGAAAAAAATCATTAACCAGTAAAGTCGACACGTACCAGAAAACAGATCGCCGCGGCAGACGCATTATAACTCCATTGAGATTTCAAGCTACAGCGTTGACAAATCTCACTCCTCGGTTCGATGTCATTCTTCAGGTTTTCGGACCTAATATAGTTAAATCTTTTTTCTTGACAACCTTATACTACGTCCTGCAGCAAGGGGTGGTTAGAAAGGAAGAAGTTCTGTACAACCGTCGATTCGTGACAATTGGACATTTCATGGAGGTCCGCGATCTTAATTTCTCACATCCTGGACGAGCCAACCATGACAGAACGACGTTTTTTAAATTAACTAGAGCGGCACAAGTATGCGTGGAACGCAATGTCGATCCGAACTTGATACCTCGCTATCCTGAGGTCGGCAATCCCACCTTTTATAATAATGGTGAACCACAATCCGACGACGATATCCTTATGAAGTATCTCGGTTTTCAAGGTTGGCAAAAGTTGCCCATCATCAAACGCCATCCGGAGATCCGAGTCTAAATTTAATGGATTTTACTGTTTACTTAGCTCAAAGTTTCATCGAAGTTGTTGTCTTACCCTGTGTAAGGGAATGGTCCCATCCTTTCGTTTCCGGCCTGATATTGACCGAGAGGGGGAGACGAACATCTCAACTAAACTTTCCACCAATTAGATCGCCTCATCGGTAAATAGGTTTTTGTCCCGGTTGATTTTCTGGACTTTTTAACGGTAATTTTTCCCTAGCGGCGTCATTCTGCTGCTCCCACTCAAACGCTTCGGTCGTGTTTTTTTATCGCTTAACATAATAACGAAACAATTGCCCGAATTAGTAAACAAGATGAGTGCTCCTAATACTCAATCGGACGAATATCGGCCTTTGGTACCGATTCCAGTAGATGCCATTCTGCGGAATCTTTCAGATCATCTTGTGGAGCAAATCCGTAGTCCAGTTCCGTTGTCGTGGGACGATGCCATCCATAATGGGGAAGCCTTTGCTGATAATGCGGTCACCTTAATCATGGGGGATTCACCCACGGCTTTGGACGATAATATTACCCGACATTCGCTGATTTCAACTTTATCAACGACTTCGTTACTACCAGCTATTACCACGGCCATTGTTCATCTCAATAAGGCTATCTCCGCTCGTGCAATGCATCCCTACTCACGTTTTGGTGGATGCCCAACGACAGGACGTCGTGGATCATATCGCTTCCATGACCCTGCATGGACGTGGGTGTCCTTCTTGTGCTCGAGGCCGCATGGCCTATCTGACCCTAAGCACCAGATATGATGCCGGTAGCCGACTACTTTAACAGGTAGAGCATGTGATGCGTTCCATCCCGGAAACGCTTTTAGTTTATCTGCCGTCATTTTCTCCAGTCGGACAATCTTATGTGGCCATGCCAAATTCCAACCCTCCGGTGTTGTCACCTGATTCGCTGTCAGATTCGGAAACAGACGTGGCTTTTCCGCCCCTGCAGTCGGCATTGTTATCATCACCTGTCGTTAATCACCAGGTTTGTGACAAGGATACTCCCATTGCTTCGTCAGTGGTTCTACATCCCACCAACGAGTCTGAGGATGTAATTGAATTACACGCTGACACATCTGGTGATATCAACGAGGTTGCGACAACATCAATGTCGTCTTCTCTTCTTTTGCATGTCTTTAAGCAACCAGTGCTAGCTCAACATACAAATCGTTCTACAGTCCCAATGCTTCCTAAACCTTCTCATGCCAAAAAGAAATCATCAGGGATTTCCCTTCCCAACTTGCCATCTGTACGAGGAGCTTCTAGCCCATCTACTGCAAAAAAGTTTTTGCCTGAGCAAAAAGAGACTGCCAGTGCATCCTCCGAGGGTGGCGGACGCGCACATCCTGCTAAACTCGCATCCAAGCGCAAAAATGCTCCTTCGTTGGTGGAACCACACCGGTTACCACCGGATGACTCTCGCAAAAAGAAATCATCGTCCTCGAAGAAACAACCTTTTGATTCCCCCGCGGCTGTGACGTCAGCCGGCGCATCTACTCCAGGGGATGAAACTTCACCAGCATCATTAATACATTCCGGTTTTATCCACAACCGTTATAACACCAATGCATCGGGCCGTTTTTGGACTTTTCGTGACACCGTAACAGGTCAGTGTATCACATGGCACCAATATATGCGTGTACCGTCACAAGCCACTAAGGCTGATCCCGAGAGGTTTTCCGCCTATCAGACCATGGTAGAGCTACGGCTTCAAGTTCGGCCGGACAGCACGTATGTTCACCCGGTCGTGGGAGATAAGGACTCGTCCCCAAAAAAGGGGAGGACGCACGACTGTTGAGAGAAGTCTCTCTCCCTCCTATAGGGTTAAGTAACATATTACAATTCTCGAACCTTAAAATACCAGCATAGCGAGATTTTGCATCTAAAGGTTTATGCCAACCTTTCAGTATCGACCATGAGCAGACTCTTGCGGCCAAGAGTGTAGGCCTGCTTTGTTGGTCAATGAGCAATGAATTTATTTGCTCTCCATTAGCCAATGGCCAATGACAGCCCATCCTTGATCACTGTCTTCTTGTCTTCTCACTTCTGCAATCTTGTGGAATGTTCATCAGCCTTGAGATGAGAAACCTTAACTGCCTCATACCATTCAACAAAAACCTAACAAGTGGAAGCCACATATGATGCCTGCCAGCATTATTGTGGATAATAGCTCTGTAAACCGTTTTGGCATTAGAAACCATGGTGTGCAATGAAGAAATTGTCCAACATAACATCAAGTAGTTATTTATCATGAACTTCTGCATGGACCATTCTTCAAGCGATCGAGTGGAAGTGCCTTCTGGCATAATGGTCAAAAGTGGCTTCACCATAGTTAAGGAACACCAGATAATACTCAAAATCTAGCCAAAGTACACGACAAAACATCCAAGAAAAACGGCAGTTGTCCGACCAAAAGATTCCAATTTATACAAGTCACCAAGACGTTTATGAGGAACTATAGCATTGTTTCATCATCCTGTGACATATTTGACCATGTTTAGAAACATGAGAAATCTCTAGAAAAACAACAGTCGTCAGACATGTTTAACGGCACAACCAGAAACTTCAGGATTGGAAGAAATTGGACACGATGGTCCTCAAACAAAGCTCCACGTTGTAGCTGTAGATATCTTATAGCAATGTTTCGTCGTCCTCTGGAAATCTTTGAGAATGGTGCCATTGACCTGAAAAGAATAACGCCGGAAATTATGGTCTAATTTGTTAAGCCATAATAAAATTCGCTTTGACATTGAGAAATCTTGTTCTGGTCACGTTAACTGCATCAGGATGTTACAGTGGTCAGCAGATACCGGTTTGAGGACACGGTTTGAGGACACGTGACCCGCACTATCTGGGAAAAGATAAAAGAAAAATACCCATTAATTTGTTTATATTTGTCTGGTTTGCCAATGTCCGATTTTTTGAGAGGGAAGGGGGGGTCGGGGAGAATTAAAGGATGGCAAACCAGAAGGTAGTAAGTGCCAAAGAACCAATTTTGTAGGGGAGGAAAAAATTAAGGTTTCTTGAAAAATATAGATAGTGCAATATGTATAAGCGTGGAGTAGTTGCGGCAACTGCGCGACAGGAGGAGCGCAGGATTCTTTGTCCCAGGGGGCAGTGGGGGAATAAATTAGTATACATAGAGTAACCAAGAAGCAATCGCCAGACTTACCTTGGAAAGAGTCAACTGATGACCACGGGATACCGATAGCAGCTCCTGAAAATAAGTAATTTATTGTCAGTCGATGTTTGGATAACGAGGATATTTGCTTAGATCCTATAGTCGATTAGTCAGGATAGAGGAGATTAAAGGAAAAAGGCTTAAACCTGAAACTGATGATTTTTCAGTCAACTCAATTTTACATTAGACTGTATTAGGTTTGATCAAATTTTATTCGTTCGATCTATCATGATTCATCTTCAAACTCATTGGCAATGATATTACATATAATTACGCTATGTCCAAACTAGACATTTCATGACCATCAAATAATTAACGATATAGTGCAATAAGTAAGACCGATTCAGCTCGATGTAAATACGAGTTTACCAAGCAGAAGCACATTTGCACACCGTCTTACATTTCAAACAAATTTATGCGCAAGAATAAAATGATGATATTTCAAGTACTTTAAAACACTTCAATAAAAACATGTACGAGATAAAAAAGTCGATTCTGCTATGCAATATTGCCGGCACAGGTGATTAAAGAGATATAGGACTAAAACCGTCCAAAATAATTCGATGACCCAATGTCAGCTATAAAAGCATATGTGCTCAATTACCGTATCATATATATTAAATTCATCAGACCTTAATTTCAGCTGCAAAAATCAATCCAGTTTCCTTGTTAGTTTCGGTGACACAACTTCCTGGAGACAATATGCAGCACAATCAAATCATTCGGTCAACGCATCGTGAATTGGTCATCAATCCCCGATCTCTAAAAAACTCACTCTTAAATACTATAAGCGCGACAATCAGCGCCACCAACGCATATTACCTCAAGTTGGCAAACAACATTCTCAGCCATGGATTGGAATGCGTAACATTCCATCCAAATCAGGTCAACAATGATCTATGCCATTCGCTACAAAAAATGCTTCGCTCAATGCATATTAATTTGTGGCCCTTGACCCAATCAAATATGCAAGGAATTTTATGGGGCAGGAGCGGGTCACAAATCCAAGGTATTTTACTTTTAAACACGAAGCAAGACCGTTTTTTGCCTCGGTGGAAGGATCAGTATATATCAGTGAAGTACATGTAGATATCTGTAAAAATGTACTGACATGTGATGATATTATATTATTTTAATTAGCATACTGATTTAAGTAGTCCAAAAACCAACACATTATTATATCGCTCATTTGCTGCTTATCTCAATTTAAGTATCCCCTCAAGTTCTAAAACATGCGATATCCTACTCAAAAACAGGATCGCGGATATTGTGGGGAAAATTCTATGTTTCAAACTGTTTTAAAAGGGCGGTTGTGTACAAATTTCTTTTCTCAACCCCGACTGTAATACCAGCATATAATTTAGAAGTTCTATGGAAAGTAGCACATTTCCAGATTTAACCTGAGACTGATCGCTTGGGCACGTCAAATTTTGCTATAACCGGGTTTCGACCGAATCTCCAATATGGGTCTCGTTACATCTCGCCCGAAAAACTGAGCGATGTTTTTTGCCGAATTATTAATGAAACGTATTCGAGCAGCAAAAAGTCACGATGAATATAAAACCTCCCGGGCGTCGATGGAGGACCAAAAATGCACGATGAAATTGTTTTTTATTCATCTTCCTAGCTGGTAAAAGCACTCGCACAATCGTCTCTCAAGAACATTATCTACGAAGATTAAGAGGCAAGAATTTCATTTCGTAGGCAGGCAAATGCCCATTCTAGGGCCGCTTCGCTTGCATTTTTGCAACGAAGATTAAAGGACGGAGAACGCCTAATATGACTAACGGAAAGTGTAATTGGCCCTCTAAGGCAAGACCGAAAAATATCATTTCTGAAATGGCCTCTCGTTCTCCTGTGAAGGATTAGGTAGAGGAAGGCAGACTCGTTTCATAGCACCCCACGTGATGTGCCTTAACAACGAATTGAGCATTTTCATTTCTTTCACTAGAGCTGTCAAAATTGAAGTATATTCATGGCCATCTCGGGTAATGACGTAGGTACTGCATTATTGATCTGGGTAAAAAAAGTCAGTGATAGCTGCTTCATATCGCCTGCTTTAGATTCAATGCGTTTTAAATAAATGTTGATTGAGAAGTGTGCATTAGAGTGGGTGTCCTAAGTTATCTATCTCAAAGTGTACATTTTATGGTAATCTTGTATGAGCCTATTGAGACAAGGAAAAAACTGCATGCATCTCGGTACGTGCTTTTAAGTGTTAATGCATCTCAGAATACCTTTGTGCGGCTTGTGCAGTGGCTATTTACTTGCGTTTTTCAATTACAAATTGCAAATATTTTTTGTGGTGAAATTGAAACACCTAGTTCTTCTTTCTTCAATATGCATGGGTCTTGACGTTGAAAACACGGTGTTGAGAAATCTCCCATTTCGAGCGATTCGATAGGTGTAGAAACCAAAAAGAAAACACTTTGCATGTAGATCTGAAGCCTGTCTGGGAGAAAAATCGATTCGAATTTGCGAATGATTTGAGGGGATAGCCGTACTTGTACCCTGTTCGATAACGCTGTGCTGTTGCTTTTCTATTTTGCTTAATTTTATTATGTTGCGATACGAAATCTCCTTTGAATTGATTAAATACGATGCATACAATAATTCTACAATTAAAAACAATGATCTGTTTTGTTTTATTAAGAAATTTGTATAGTATTCTTAATACTAGTGATATCATTTATATTAGGTAGAGAAAGAGGTGCAATGTACATGTATAAAAACTTTTATAAATGATTGATGTGAGTTGGGAATTTACTTCTAATTATTGGCAAATTGTACTTTAAAGCTTGATGCATTATTTAGTAATCGATACGACCACAATTTATTACGACGCACATGTATTTAACATGCACATACATGCATTGCATATGCCCTGCTTGCAAAAAATGACTCGTACATTGTTGCTTCAAGTATTTATTATAATTGCTAATTTTTTCCAAAGGTAGAAGTGGCCTTAAACTAATGTTCCAGTTTTGGTTTATTATTTAAAAATGTCTCATTTATTTATAAAAAAAATTAAAAAGTTTGAAAAAAAACCGTTCGAAAAATTCGAAGGTGGGGGTAGTCTTGATGGAGAGCTCCGTTTTCGGAGGTCATGTAACGTAGATAAACGGGCCATTTTGAAATTATAAACCAAAGCTGGAACATAAGATTACGACCAATTTCACCTTAGGGAAAATAAATGTAACAATTATAATAAATATTTGGAGAAAAAATGTACGGGTAATATTTTCTGACTTCGTAAACGTAGTTGGAAATATTAAAACATTTCTTCAAGTGTAAATTTAGAAAAAATGTTTAAGCGTTGTCCATAATTTAATGCTGTTAATCGAAGGAATATTTTATAGCCTCACCCCATTCAACGCTTTGTAACAAATCGCGAACATTCCTTAAATTTAGATAACGCTGATCACCAACCACCATCCCCTTTACAGAACAACTTTAAGACAGTAAAAAAATCTTTGCAATGGCAGGAAGGCAGCAATATTTCGTTTATTTACCTCCGAACCATTAGTGATCTGCTACTTCTGTCAATACATGCACGTCTGCCAGGCATTAGCATCAATATTTTATGGCAACATTTGCCTTTTTAAAATGAATGTTTTAAATTCTCTTTAAATTTTGATACTAGAGATCTAAATGTTGCGTCATGGGCAAGCATTCTTAAAAAAACGTAGACGCAAATCATTGACTATAGCCAACATTTTTTTGAATAAATAATAATAATAATAATATAATTTGTTGCATTTTACGTTAAGAATGCTCGACATATACGTGTTTAACGGAAACGTTTTTCGCCGAGTAAGTTTGTTCCCGAATGTATTCGTATAAAACAAGAGTGATACACTGTACTTTAACTAGTTTCTGGAAGTACAATTGAGGAAATTTTCTCATCAGCTATGTGTAATGTGATCTCGTGGTTGGAGCTTTGCACTTATGAGTGGAATTATATGCAAATTTGAGTTGGGCCCCAGGGGTTTAAATAAAACTTAATTTTCAGCAGCATTTTAAGGCGGTAAATTTCCCTCCTTTAAGGAGCAATGTACTTCCACTTTTCTACTTTCCCATGCAGTATTTCCCAGAAGGGAACTTGCGTGCCTTTTATGTATTGTGCAGGGCGTTGATGCAAATCGGAAGCTTCACTCAACTTGCACAACTCTTCGTTTAAATGTTCACAATTTAAAAATAAAAAGCCAAAACACAGCTGGAAAATGTATGCTATCATTTAAGGCAAAAAGACTATGATGGAAATTTTAAAAAACATTTGAAGTGCACAAGTTTGAAGTGTGGAGAAAAGCTAAGTCACTTAAGTTTTCGTTGTTTTTTTCAGAACTAATCTTCACCTCTTCTTACCCTATCAAAAGAAAGCAAGTCGGACTGGAGATATACATGTTGAACCACCATGTTTACTGGTTATAAACCTGATTAAAGTAGTGTCAACATAATCTCAAAAACACAATTTGGAATGTTCTGGCATGGCTGTAAGCTAGGCAAGAACGCGTTTGGAACGTTAAACACCTTCAATTTAATTAATTTTATTCAGTATCCTATTATTAGTCGGTTATTTGGAAAGCATGAATATTTTCACGTCCTAATTTTATTAAATGCACTTGCATCTTGTGATATGAAGGGAAATATATGATCTTAAATTTACATAATGTAAATGGAGATACGCTGTATGTCTATCTCGTTAAACCCTTTGCGTTCTTTAACTCCATCAATTAAACAATCTTTTAAAGCCCAACTGGAAATGAAGCCCACCATGCAAACAAAACTACACATTTTTGCTCCAAATACCTATCAGAATTTCTGAATCTATTATTTACTGTATAAAATTCGATGTCCACCAGGGTTTGAATTATTTTTATCACTTGAGAAAGTCCCATCTATTCTTAGAAAATTAATGTAACTAAACATACTGTAAATATTTATTATCTAGTTTTCTATTTATCACCAAATTTTTGTTACTGTCATATAGGGTATTGCACTTCGTGCTAAGTATTATGTTGTAGCAATTCATGTTTCCAGTGTCAATTTATTGTATTGGCTTAATCCTTATTTATAGACTAAAATGCACCTGATTGGGCCTTAAATAAAAAAGGCGAGGCTTGTGAAAGAACAAAATAACGGCCGAGTCTACATATTACTATTAGTTTAAACTGTTTCAGCCACATGAAGAACAGAACCAACTTCGTATATACACTATTTGACAAAACATTTGCAACTGCTTGACAAAACGTTCAAGATGCGAAAAAAATTGTGTATTAAATCAAAGAAAAATTCACATGTAACTTACTAGTTACACATACATTTGACATATTAAAAACAAAGAGAAAATAATGAAATATAATGCAAAACTGATACTAAACTTTACTACCCATTAGGGTGGGCCTGGCTCAGAATCTCGAAATGGTGCAGCGCAGGGCTGCCAGACTTGTTTTGGGCAATTACTAGCATACCGCGAGTGTAACAGAAATGCTACGCAAGTTGGAGTGGAGTTCTTTA
>JAQIXS010003900.1:0-16697 GCA_034700785.1 Rossiulus vilnensis | reverse complement strand
CAGAACCAACACCACCACCATCATCATCATCACCACCACCCTCACATCAATGGACCGCCGCATTCCAGCGTCATTGTCCACCATCCCAATGCCGCCATCAACACCGGTGAGTGCCAAATCACGAGTGCGTTTATAGGCTTAATCGAGGGTGCCCTTTGATCTCTCCGCGAAAGGTGTATTGGGGTTGGCGGTCGAATTGTGTGACTAGCGGTTTGACTGAAGTGCCCTTTGCCCAACGATGGTGGTCAAAGGGGTCAACCTCTTTGGAAAACCTCTTGGAATGTTTTAGGTCACCGGGATGACCTCGCGTAACTGGGAGGAATACCTTAAGGCGCTATCGGGAGCTAATGACCATTCCTAAAAACTGTAAACCCATGTATGGAAGTTTTAAAATTTTATACTTTGAACAGTGTATGCATGGTAGCCGAAAACTAAAATGCCAAAAATATATTTTTTTGAGCTTGTGTGAACAATTTCAGGTTTATATCGGCGTGTTGGTGTTCGTAATATCTTTTTTTTTAATATATGCAAATTCGGTAAAGGTCAAGCCTGGGTTTAGATGCACAGTAATTATGAGAATGACCATTGTTATTTCAATGGTGGAATTTTCGCGGAAAATTTGCGTATTAGATTGCACCATGTTTGTTAAACTTAATCGGAGAATTAACCTGAGTTCCCATCTACTTGTTTTATCGCTAAAAATTTGTGCATTCCAAGGGCACAATGATCTGCTAACAAAAATGGGCGATTAATCGGATTTATTTCTTATTCGCAATGGGCAATTTACTAAGTATGTATTGACTTAATTTAGAAGCGCTTCTGAAACCGAAAACGAAAACCGAAGTTAATTGATGAGAAGGACCACTAATGTGTCACGTAAAATGGTCTTTAAACGTTGGCCTGCAGAAGTTTTGTTTTTAGGCTACTGTAGTAGAAAATGGATGTTGAGATCCCTGTATGCATATACTTTTACTGTAAATGATTAAATGATATTAATAATTTCGCTTATCGAATTTTTTTTTCCCGTGTGGACTTTTCTCGAGTAATGGCATGACTTTAAAAATACAAATTATGTTTAGGCTTAATAGAATACCGTTTAATTCTTTGCAGCCATAAATGTGATTATGACCAATATTGTTTTGTTTTTCGCATATCAGTTGAGCGAGTCTCGCAAATGTCCGGTTACAAACCTCCCATAGCGTAATCGGGGATCGTTAAATCGTCGATTAAAGATAACGGCTCGTTATTGTGTTTGTGTGCATGGCATCTGACGTCAAAGAAACTACATACATGTATATGTTCCATGATAAAAACAACTTCCTGATGACTTAATTTTGTGTAAACATACGACGTGACACCACGCAGCGTGTAACTAGTTAAGTCTTAATTTATTTATTTTAATTTTTTGCTCGATGTAAATGTCATCGAGAGTTCTAGTCCTACATTTTCGCGGTTTTCACGAACTTGTGAATTTCCTTGAAAGGCAGCATGTGATAAATTAACACTGTACAGTTAATGTACAGTTTACTGGTTAATCACAAATAAATGGAACATTTTCATATACACATGTACAGTCACCATTCTTCCAAAATTTCTAACATCAAGTTCAATCGCTAATGGGCTTCCTGTTTCGATCTTGAATCCTGTAAATGCATTGCGAAAACTAGGGGGAGGGGAATAACACTTATTAAGAAACCTGTTAATGCAAGGCGAATGCAATGAGAAAAAATATCGCAAAATTGCGAAAAGCACTACAAAAATAGCGGCTTTTTAAACTTAAAAAAAAAAAGAAATTCGAAAGATACCGAGCAGTCGAAATGACGTTTATTGTCCCTCATTAATTCCCCTTCCCAAAAAAAAAGTGAATTAAAAAAACGAATCGTCGCAACATTTATTGACGACAACCGACTGTGACCTCTGACCCGTCTCGGACGCAATCCATTGACCTTTGTACTTTATACGTGACCGTCCATCTGTTTACCGCGTGTCCTTTTAATCGCAATGATTTGTCGCGCTAATTTATACTTTGGACATCACATGGACAAAATTATGCTCCGGGGAATTGAGATTCGTACATCCCCTCCCACAAATGAGGCTCGAGTTCAAAGGTCAGTTTTGTGGGAAATTAGACCGCTACTAAGTAGATCTATAAGGCTGCAATTAATGGACTCCCCCCCTCCCTTGCAGAACCGCGTTTTTTTCTATCATTTCCGCTTTTTTGAAACCGCAATAAATAAAATTTTGTGCGAGTTTGTTCCGATAATGTTCTTATGCGGGGGTGGTTTTCGGTGAGACCAGTTTACTCTAATTATCGACTAATTATTAACCACTTTTTGCCAGATATCGGTTTGGTTGAACTTCAAACCGCAAACTGATATTTGGAAAAGCTGACTGCTGACCCTATGCGTGATCAGCATTCATTTTACTGACAGTATGCGCGGCATTGTATTGTACACTACATCATTCCATCAGTATTGCCGTCTTGCTCGACCAGTAGCCTAGTATTGCCAATATTTGTTGACAAGTTCGAACCATTTTTCTCATGGTCAACTTAAGACGTGTATTCGAGCCTTTTTTATACTGCGTGGATCCACACTACATGAACATTATACACTGCACGTGCACATTATAACAACACTTTGTTGTACTTTCCAACCCCGCTATAATGAACCCGGGATATACATGTAGTGAACCCTTGGTTATAGTCCCGACGGGACTCCCACTTAACTACTGTTATTTTATACGCTTATAGTGGACAGCTGAGAAAATGGCAGTTCGGTTAGTGGACTCAATTGCCTTCACTTATTATTTGGTTGATGGGGTACCCTACAGGTCAAGGGAAAATAAAACATGAAACCTGGGAAAGTCAGGGGGAAACCTTAAAAATTTAGGCCAAAATACGTCACTTGCATGTAGTTTTTGGAACATTTTCACCTACAGCCCTAACAAGACCTTAACAATAGTTCTGTGAAACAAAGTGTACGTAAATGTTGACCAAAATCCACGGAAGGCAATTGGACAAAAATCGGCTGTGAATATCCTGAACATTTTTTTTCTACAGAAAATGTGGACAAGAAAACAATGGATTCTTTACTAATTGTTGATAAAAAATTGATGAACTCTACTTAAAAGTCGAATTGTATTCAATCGAAAATTAAGTTCTTCCATAGAATGTAAAAATAGAATCAAGTTTTCGATATTGTTAATACATTTTTCTTCTTTTTGATTAATATTTAACGAATTAATAATTTATAAGAAATTATGTACTATCGCAACCACTATTTCCAACAATACTACTGTTACATGCTAAACAATATTTTTCCATAAAACTGGATATAGTGAACCATCGGTTATAGTGGACTTATTGTTAGGTCCGCAGATGGTTCACTATAGCGGGGTTCGACTGTAGTAACATGCTTGCATGGATAATTTATGGGTGCTTTGGTTCAGTTTAATGTAACGGATGACTATCGCCAATTTGATTAGGATTACGGCACGGTCGACGATATGGGACAGATCACTTGCTAATGTAGTTATTTAAAGGAATATATAGGCCTATGATAAGGGGATTTCAACCACATTTATAAAACACAAAAACAAATTAGAAAGAATATATACAAAATAGTGTTAATGAATTAAAAAATTATTAGCTCGTACAAATGTATCCCTCCTAAAAAGTCCTAAGGGTCCGCAATTTAAAGACTTCAAGAGACCATTTAGGGCAAGCTTACGATTGAAAGCACATTGAGCAACTTCGTTTTTATGGACCAACGCGATTATGTGCGAGTAAATGGAGTTCGGAAAACAAAAATTTCATCAGCCAGAGCTCGACTCGTGCTTGAAAAAGTCCAGATGGCATAAGGTCAGGCCTAGTTCTCTTATCAGACAAAAACACTCGGGCTCATTTGGTTTCCTAAAACCCAGACGTTTTGCGAGAACCTAGAAGTGTTGTTTGGGTGGGTTTAACTGTATTCAGTACATGCAGAATAAAAAAAACAAGATACACAAAAATGGAATCTTCTCTAATTTCTCTACATTCAAACTTTAAATGGTTTAACGATAACTTGATCAACCCCATAAGCATATCCTGCACTATATCTAGCTATATGCCACCCGTGACCCAGGAGCACAGAAACAAAGGTCTGCAGCCCACCTGGGATGAGAACCCAAACTAAGAGCAGGTTGGACACAGTTCGATGTGAGTGCATTAATTTAATTGACTCAAATTATGTTTTAATTGTCTAGTACTCTACAGTAGTCCGCTCCTTGATTAAATAAAACTGAATAAAAACAAGGATTACTACGATTGTACAATCGGGGGTTTTTTACCACTTGATAAAGACTACACCCGAGATGTCGAGCGAAATGACGAATTTCGTCAATTTCTAGAAAGAGTTATTTTGAAAGTGCGTGCAATCAATGATCAGCCGACGCAATAGCGTCGAACGCATTGCTCTAGATTAAATCTTAGGCAAATATTTCATAAAAAAACAGCCGATGTCGAAATATGCTCATTCCTGCGTTGTTTACGATAACTAAGTATAGGCGTTTTACGACCGCTGTTGCCACACTTCAGTTTAGTACTCATTTTAAGCGCTGAATACGGCCGAAGCTTTGTTCTAGATTTTTCTGAAATACGTTTAAGATCACTACTGGATACACAATCACATTTACGCGATTTAATTGCTAATGTATAGTTTGTTTATCAATGTTAACAATGTGATAAACAATTTAATGGTACTTGTCCAACTGAGAGTTGAGAGCGATAAGGTACCATCGAGTATCTCAGATGGTACCACCACTTGATAGTGTTCATCTCTCTAACATTTGAGCTGAAATTGAATCATTTTCATTTAGTATAACAACAACAGCGAACAATTTGCTGACGTTAAGAAGAAATGAGGACGAAACATACCCAAATTTGATTCAAAACGCTTTATAATAACAGGATTCCAACAACTTCAGCGAAACAAAATATTCAGACTTTCCAGGTTATCCAGGCTATAAATCTATTACTCCTGACCTGAAGGGTCATCGACCAATAAAATAAGTGAAAAGAACATGCTTTTGAATAGAAATATTTTGAAGCAGTTGACTAAGACAATTATTGAATCTGTGCAATAGAAAGGAATTCACATTACATCAAAGCATATGAATATAAGAATGAACTTTTTTAATCCGGCTGCATAAAGTTGTAGATTCCACTCAATCACCGAGTACTAGCCACGAATTTAGTTTAATGTGGTGAACTTCGACGTTTTCGCAATTTGCACATTTTTCGGCTGCCTTAAGCAGCCGATTTCTCATTCATCTCAGCATCACATTTCTGCTTTAATTAACATTATGTTTTAATAAGGTAAATTAACCTCCACAGGTTCCATAAGGGTAAAATGAAGCCAAATAGAAAAACCGACCCACCATATTGGGGTTTTCCGGGCAACTACATTATATTGGCTATACAATGTATATTCCCAGGTCCTGTGAGAACCATGTTTTAATAATCGCGAGCAAAGGGTTAAGGCTGGCCTTTAATCAGATGAGGATGTATTAGATATGCCAATAACTGGAGCAAGTTTTTGGCAGTGGTATTTTCTCGACGTTTCTATGGCGTTAGTGTGCCCCGCCCCCACACCGTATTCATTTGAGCCGCTCTGAATTGCAGCTTCGATAAATTCGATTAATTGCGTTTTCTCTGACACGGGGGTGTACGGTGATTTCCTGCAGCCTTCAAAAGCGCAACAAGTACCGCCAAATAATCAAATTAATGCCGCTACAAGTACAGGCGCCACCTGTGTACTAAAGTCAATCATTAGCCTACTAATTGAATTTTTATACAACAATCATTTTCATGGAAGCATATGGTGGAAGGCATTGGGAACAATGCCTAATGCCTGGCGTAAATTTGAGAGCTTACAGTAAGTAGCCGCTCGAGAGTTGAAACTTGCGAGTGGACGCGGAGCTGGGTGCCTGAGAGTCCACAGCTATCAAAGCTGGCAGGTCTATTCGTGCCTCGCAGATAGTTTCTCTCGCAATTCCAACCTGTTTCGTATTGTTGAAGCTCAGCATTATCAAACTTCCGGTGAACATTTCCCAATCTCAGCTGATGAACTATCAGCAGATGCTAGGACAGGGTTCACACCAATTCTCCCTGACTTTTCCAGGTTTGTTCCCATTCAAACTTAGCTAAAACCCACCCCAGATGAGAGAGCTATCTGAGGACATTCACTCTCATTCCTCAAATGAAAACCCAGCTAAAGTCGATTTGTTGTTTCCAAACAAAACTATCCAATTTCCAATTCGCAAGGAAGAGAATTCACGCTTTTTATCATCTCAACTGCGTTGGAGTAACTGCCTGAATTCGCGGGGGTTGACAGTTATTAAGTTGAAAATTGGCTTTTTTTATATTTACAGGTGGATCGGCTTCAGTCACTCAGCCTCAGTCGGCGTGTGTGGCCCGTTGACAGCTTATTTCACTTGGCGCACAAACAGCGACACGCGCCAATCGAAGGGCGATCGCATCTGGTGTCGCAGAAAACATTTAATGACTCAATGCACATATAAAGCATAACGTGCAGTATATATCTCCACTTCAGTGTGTATGTTTCAGGGGCCTTCAGCCGCTAACCCCAAGTTGGGATTCCCGATCCCGAATTCGGGATAACGTAATCCGCATTTCCGCTTACTTCAATTACAAGCAATTTGAAGATGCAAAATTTCCACTCAAATGACTATATTCACGATTTTGTACGAAACTATAATTTTTCATCGTTTTCCAAAAGCAGTTGCCCACATGAGTGCCCACCACGGTAAGAATTTGAAACCATCCCGTTGATTAACTTAATTTATTGACAAAGTATTCACGATGTAAAAACATGGAAACGTGAAAAAACCCAATATAGAACCTGGTATTTTCCACTAATTGAAACCTGCGAGCTTGGGTTGTTCAGGTTTCGTGGTTTTTCTTTTTTTTATAAATGAACTGGAAATTTAGTGTGAAGTATAGTAGTGGACAACATATACATATAATAATTAAAGTTCAAATGCGTGATTAGATTTTTTTTACACGGTGAAATCACTGTAGATTGTAATGAGCCTTATTTTATTAAATCGATTACCCAGAATTTCTTGGGATCTCAAACAAGTGATATTGTTTTTCAGAAACTTTCGCCTAGGGCACTTAATAAGTAGTATTTCTGTACAATGTTTTTTATAAATATGTAGACAGATTCATCACTTGTGATAGGCATGCAAAACTGACAATTTTGTTAAAAAAAAGCTTATAATTCATTTTGTTGTTAATACTTCTAAAATCATTTCATGGAAAATGCACTTCAAATCAAGTATTTCTGTTTGAGTTTTAAAGACATTCGTCTTTTGGCGTTCACTTCAGTACATGTGATGTTTTAAAACATTTTATATACACATGTAAATGTATTCTAAAATCCATATTTTGTGATCAACATTTTTAAAAGTAAGCCTATGACGTTTCCATAATTAGTAAGAAGCAGCAATATTTTTTTTAGAAATTGAGCTAAAATCCATATTTTGGAATAAATTACCTTGAACAATTTGCCTAGGCGTTCATATTAGCAAGATTTCAAAAATTAAAAAAAAAATATCCTAACAGAGTATTTACTTCTCATTGGCCAAACCAGTGGCTACATTTTTTGGGCATATTTTATCTCGCAAAACTAGTTACAGAACATAAATGTATGTGGGCTACAGATGTATTGGTTCTGGCCACATGATAAATGTATTTGAGCAAACAAAAACATGATATTTGAGACGAGTCCATTGCGTGTCGATTCGCTCAGGTGCAAAGTATACCGGGTGATTAATTCCCATTTTGGTCAAAAACAACAGCCATGTTAAGAAACAGTAGAGAACATCAGCTACCTGTAAACAGGACCAGGTACACATTTGTGTGACATCAAAGTGACGCCAGTGTCTTTTCTCACTGCTGAAGCTAAACTAATAACAAGTTGGGACTGACGACATCCTGACATCACCTAACGTCACACAGTGGCGTTCCCGATCCCGTTTACGGGTAGCTGAAACACTAGTAACCCTTGGTTTACTGAGAAAACGGCCCAGTAGACAGGCGAGTAAGGAAAAGCATGACTACTCGACCAGAGCAAACAGTCAGCCGAGGAGACAGTTATAAATATTACGGTTATATGTAGTTGCGTGGTAGAGCGGCCAGCATAGTAGCTCGCCCGAAATCCGTCCTCTCATTGGACGAATAAACGAACCAAGGAAAAACGGGTATTTTTCACCCATTGAGAAAATAATTGAAAATGGCAACACTGTTTCCCATCACTCCACGACGAACTCGACTGATTGCTTAATTACGAATTGAGTCGTGTAGCATAAGCACAAAAATCTCAGAGAGTCGAGTGCTGGGCCGAGTAACTGGTCTCGGTTCACTGAGATGAGTTTTTCGACTAATGGATTAGCGAAGCGAATAAACCATGAAATTGGTGTCAGCGGAGAATTTTGCAGCACCTGTTGCGTTTATAAGTCATCATACTGTTCCATACAACACCTGGAATTAATCCTCACTGTGTTTGATACCAAATCCATTACAAAAAAGTACATTTTTATTTTGCAGATACATGGAAACAGCCTGATGACATTTTTACACTACGAGGCCTTTTACATATCAAGCGCGCAATAGAACTACATGCAGGCCTGAATAAAATCTACATGGTACAGCAATATCCAGGTCTCAAAAATAGAACCCAACAACGTTTGGAGTCATTAAAACGGTTTTTTTTTAAATAAATAAATTTAAAATTTTACACAAATATCAGTTCCCATTTGAACGATGTGCAATACAAACGTGTATTGTACAAGTATACAAGCTCGTAACAGAATGTTTCCGTTTATTTTCTTAAAACATGAGTAGCCTAGGATCCTAATTGAAACAAATCAACATGAAAGTGAAACGAAGCAACCATATGGCATTAGATATTCGGCAATATATTGATAAGAAAAATCACTTATCAGCCACATAAACATATTTGACACGTGGAACAACAAAACAGCTACTTGTTCAATTGTTAACAAAGAGAGTACTGTTTAAAACGTGCACATCACCAAGCGGGTATTGACTTTAATACTGCAGCGTTCAGGGGTCATCCATAAAAAACGTCCGGTGGAGGAGGTGCGAAAACGGTACACTGCCGTACCGGGGGAAGGGTTGAAGGGAATTGGACGTTCATATTGTCGTTTGGAATATCAGAGTTTAATCAACAGATGAAATGATCTCCAGAGATGATGTGAATATTCATTCCATTTCAGTTTACCTTACATGATCATTAGTATTGTCACTCTTAGAAGGTAATCTCACCATGTCTATGATAAGTAGCTTACTGAGCTTGGAAAGTCAGCTAAAACCATTAGGCGTACTAGTGATCGTGTAAGGTCAACTGGAATTGAATGATTGCAAGTAATAATATGAATTGAACACGATCGTGTACGACTGACAAATATTGAAGGAGTAATGCTTGTTAGTGATGTCATTATTATTCTTGTCATCAGATGCAAGTGCAGGGCCCGCTTAGTATGTTATCAGTTTCGATTTCATGCTTAATGAATAAATTTAAATCAATATAGTGTTCTCTGTTCAAAGCAGAAACTGAAAATGGCGAAAATTCCAAGACCTATTTTTTGGATGGTCCCTAACCGACAATCTAGCAGTCGGGGATTACGCCGACAATGACGCAACAGGGCAATTCAGCTAGTTACGTGTACATGAATCACAGGACAGAAAACGGTCGAAATTAAGTCATCGCCTCATGCCATTCGAACTCATCTCGTTACAATTTGTCACATGGCCCGTCGTGTTAGTTCAACTTGCATGTAGCATTGATTGAGTCCAACATCTTTTTTAATAGCTCAAATCTGCGCTCTGGAATTAACAACGGCCTAGTTAAAGAGTTATGGTGTACTTGGGCGTTGACACTGCTTGCATTTGCATGCGGTGCTGGACCGTTTTAAAAGGCAGCTGGGTTTCATTGCCAACAATAACGTCCAAAAATCCCTTATTAGTTAGTACAAATGTACCAAAGCCTGGGCAAGGCTGAGGGGCGATTCAACATCGAAGGCTGTGAAAGCGAGGGTGTGTTAGCATCCCCCTCCATTTGTCCAGGCTGTCCAGCAGTGGGGGGTCTCGTCAAGTCCAAATTCGAATTAATCGAGCCGCATTAACAGGACGTCAATGCGAAATCGCGTCATTTGAAAGGAAATTGATAGCAGTTAAGAGTGGAAATTTCTGAAATTTATTTTAATAGCGAGAACGACGCTGGTGGTTGCGCGGTTTTCTACCCCAAGCAGAAATCAAAAACGTAAACATTCAGCTTCAAAAAATTATCCTATCATTATTTTTCGGTCCCAATCAAAATGAGTGACACGACGAAGCGCTTGTGTACTGACAATACGAAAGATTTCGTGAACGCTAAAGTGCAAGGGTGATAACTTCTTGCCTCTTATATATTAGTGTTTACTGCACTGCGAATGAACCAATTATGAGGTAAGGATTTCCTGGCGCTGTGTAAAATCCGGACAAAGCAGAAATCGCGGTTAATCTCCTAGCAATTATTTTATGGCCTATGAGATTTTAAATAGAAAAGCCTGCTTTGAGGCTCACGTTTTTCTAAAGTATCTGATCTTTAAAAGGATTCTAGCAGAACTAGGCGCGTGCTAAATGTCAACATTCGGTCCTCTTAGAAAATGTAAGTAAAAAATGCATTTAACAAAAAAAAATTGCTAAGATTTTGATAGCGTTATTTTATAGCTTTATAACCACGCAATTACGTAGTGAAAAGTCAACAGTTCTGAAAACGATCATTACTAATGTCATTACCTTATGAAAATGACATAACTAATGAGCGTGTAAGGTGAATTGAAATGGAATAGTACACATAACATGATCATTAGTCATGACATTACCAACAATCATTAGTTCTTCATTACTTGTCAGCCGTTCACGATCATGTTAAATGCGCATCCTTACTGGCAAACACCATTTCAGTTTACCTCACGATCATTAGTCATTAGCATAAAGTAATGTCATGACTAATGACCATGCGAGGACCGCTTGCGTTTGTCATGTTGAGAATTTAACATGAACGGGTACATGTAGGCTACGGCTAACAAGTAATGAAGGTCTGCTTTAGAAATGCAAGATTTCGAAGTATTTAACAAATCTCATAAAGTGCACCCGGTATTTCTCCAAACTGGTTTGTGTGACTCTCAAAGCAATTACAGCTGCATTATTTAAATTAACAGCAGTAAAATAGCAGAGTAATGGCAACAAATTTGGAAACTGGCATTCCCGCACATTTTCATGGTGTTTAATGTGAGTGATAACAGATTACGTGACAGCCAAACTTTTATGAGAGCTTGCTAGGCTGCTACGAGGCTAGGAATTCGCTACTTGAACCTTTCTTCAAATTCGGGTTCAAGTCTTCGGCATAGAAAAGCGAATCGAAACAAGGCTACGTACCCAAGAGGAGCAACTTGACCTCCCTAGCTGCCCTTTCGCCATCGGCCCGCAAGTCTTTGTCAATTTTTTTCGATCTCTCCGCGGCTTCCTTGTCGGCCGCCGTGCTCACTGCGCAGCCCATCGACTCTCGAGAGGAAATCAATCCGAAATAAACGTTTAATTTACAGGCGATCAAAGTGGGCCGGCTGGGAAGAGGATGTGGAAGGGAGTCGTTTTCACGGCACTTGTTGCTGGGCTGGGCCTCGTCATCCAAAGTCGGTGGTGCTTTTGACGCAAAGTACCTTCCGGCGAACTTGCTCGATCCTGACCCTGGACGAAAATAAGTTTCGGACCGCTGGACTTTCTCGCCCTGTGGTTGGGGCCCCTGGGAAAATGCGATCGGTCGAACGCCTAATTCCAATTCCGCTCGGATTGTCCAAGCCGCTTTCGAATTTCACTTGTAGGCCTAATGCACATTTCCCACTCGCAACTCACCGCCTGGAACACGAAAGCACACTCGCCGCTTCGGTAATCCTTTCTCGGTGAAACGCGGGTAGAAAACGCCGCAAAACAAATCCCGAAATTACCGCATTTTACCTCGAAACAGCGACCGAACACGCCGAATCACCGCTGGCAAATGACCCGAATTTCATTACACGATTTTTGAAAGAAGACCCCGGATGCTTGGCGTCTGCGGCGCTCCTAACAAAGGGGCGTTCATAAAATTAAATACAGGATGTCTCTCATCCTGTCATGCTCAAATGTATGCTAAAACTGTCATATTTTCTTCCCATTTTGAATTGGTCGTCCACTAGGGTCTGAACTTATTTTTTAACTTGAAAATGTCCCTTATATTTATAAAAAAAAATTAAAGTCATGTGACCACCTAAACGAGTTTTCTCCTCTGAATGAATCTCCGCAAAGGGTTGCATAACAGTTTGTTTTTTTGTCAATTATTTTTTAAAATAAACGGGACATTTTCAAACTATAAAAATGTCTCAAAACCGAAGTGGACGACCACATCTACACAGGGAAAAATAAACTTAGAAATTGAGTGAAGGGTGCCAGGCCACAACGTATCAAGTGCCAAAAATTGAACTTTTTCAGGCATGGGAAAAGCCGAATAGTTTTGCGAAAATAGCTCTAAATTAAATTTGCTATAACAGCAAGTCCAAATGTAGTCCATTAAAGTTTAATTTCAACAACAAAAATAAGCACTAGGTGAAAAATTGTGTTATTCTAAAAACGTCCAAAGTACCATGGCACTCAACATGAAAAAAAGAAACGTTTTATTTATGGTGTAGAAGTCAGCTACTTACAATGTTGTGGTTTACTACCCTTCAAGTATTTGAAGCAAAAATTAGTAATTATTTTTAATTGTGGGCATACTTCCAGATCAGCCTTCACTAGAAGACATAACTTTCACGTCATGATTAAATATTCAATGATAGTGGTTAGATCTGCAGTAAACCTTCACATAGTTTTAATAAATCTCGATTACTCAGTTGGGTCAATCAGAAATTAGTATTCTGCTTACGTATTTCCCCTATTCAAATACCGGATACTTTCTGCAATTATCTTTGTCTGGTACAACAATAATAAAAACTTAGTTTTCAATAAGCTGGAATATTTAGTTGCACAACATTCCCCAGTCTTCAAATGGGAAAACTACATTACAAACAAATATTGCATATTCACTCTTTATGCGAAATACATTTACAGCTATTTACAGTTTTTACCCAGAACGAGCAGCATAGTCCCATTCGCTATATTTACAAGGCTAATAATTTATTTAAAAAGGCAATTAACGAAAAATAAAACAACTGGAGTAACTGGATTACCCAGAGTTCTCTGGTACGTCCATAGTCAAGTTCTGTATCACAGTCGAATCGATTTGGTACGTGTCCTGCACCGCATACAGTGAACTGCATTTGGGTGTTGCTTTGTACCTTCTTAATTATGAACACTGGGTGTACGACGTCACCATGTTGCCCATCCTCTTAGTCACGGTTTTGCAGCTTTGTCTCGAAGAGTGAGCGCTAGACCTGGCATACGAGCCTTCAAAGTCACCAGAATTTATGTGCGCATGATGGCCTTCATGCCCTCCGAAATGTGAACCGAAAAATGAATTTCCGCTACCGAAGGAGTCAAACTGCTCAAAGCCAAAGTTGGGGAATGGATCCTCCTCTTCATCACCCCAAAAACTGTCGAAGCCCCCACCTGCAAAAATGTAAAATAAACTGTAATCATAGAAAATTGCATCATAAAATCTAGAACTTCATCAAATTAATTCGAAATTTTAAAAGTCAAATTGTTCTATTCAAAAATAGCACCAGGTTTTTTTTTCTCCATTGTTTCAATATATCATTTGAATCTTGGAATGATTCTCATTCTTATTCGTTGCCAAAACCATTTGAAAAAGCTTTCACTCAAACAAAGCGTTCTTATATTACTCAGTTTAACCCATAAAATACTGTCAACTTTGCATAACATTTCCATTGATGAACTGGAAAATATTCCAGATTTAGTTCTTTTTCATAAAATTACAATCATGTTTTCCAAATCTCGTCATATTTTTCATACCTTTCCTTCTTATGTATAATAGTACTAATACTACTACCGCTACCAATACTAATAATAATAACAACAACAATAATAACTTATGTGAAAAAGCTCATTGAACCAGTGGCCGTTGCGGAAATTTTCATCTTTACAGGAATAGATTTTAAGATTTAACCAGGGGTAATTTTTCTTACATTTATAGTATTATTTGCCTCTGAAAACGAGATACGTACCACCAAAAGAAAAGTGAAAGCCATCGTGCTTCTCAGAAGAATGCTCGAAACTGTCAAAATTCTTGAAAAAATCGTTGAAATTGTAATGAAACCCGCCGCCACCGCCGTTTCCGTTATTCTCAAAGGCGGCCTTTCCGAACTGATCGTACTTCTTTCTCTTGTCAGGATCCACCAGAATTTCATATGCTAAATAATCAAGATTTGGTACGTTATAACGCGTCGGAGTAAAAATACACTTCTGGCACCAGTCTCCTTCTCAGCAACAAACCTTCGGCAATTTCTCGAAACTTTTCCTCTGCGTCTTTTTCCTTGTTCTTGTCTGGATGATACTTGGTGGCCAGCTTGTGAAATGCCTTCTTGATCTGCCTCTCTGTCGCGTCTCGCTTTACCCCAAGAATCTTGTAGTAATCATCCCCACTAGCCTCTGAGAATTCCAAACACAGCACGCATCCATAGGCAATAGACAGCAGCACAAGTGAACGAAGATCCATGACTTCAAATTACTTGAAAGAGGAAAGATACAAGTTAAAAAATATATTCATAATACAGTGACACAAAAGCATGTTCAACTTTGCGTATCATTCATAAAACAAATGAATTCACAACAGAGAAACAAACAAAAAACAAAGCAAATTTGAAGGTAGGAATGGTTAAAATCAGAAAATTACATAATTGGAATATTTTTCTTTTGGGATTTATGAATTTCAAGTATTGAAAACTGCAGAGAATTGGGATAAACCGTCATGAACATATCTGGACTGAAAGATTTGTGGCAATTGAAAAAACTACTTGCGCGAGATGAAAATTTGCGAATTTCACTGCTCTAATCGAATTGCCCTAAATCTTTGATCGAAAAAATCTTCCAGTTAGTGGCCACCTATTCTAATATATTTTTTGTTGTTGCTTGTCAGCATGACTAACATACTCACAAGTTGATTATCGAGGAAAACACTAACACAAGTCGTGCATGGCACCTGACTAACACCGTGCAATAAGTAACTTTTTTACCTTAACATTTTTTTTACATTTCTTAAGGGTTTACGCAACAAAATAGGTCAACCGTAAGAACACAAAAGGTAGGGGAGTTCGTGTTAAAAAAAATCCTAAAAAGTAATCCTGGGTGTGATGTGGCAGTTCGCTCAAGGCTAGTTTACTCTAAATTGAAAATTGTCTGCACCCATATCGTTTAAAGCACTCCACAGGATCAGAAAATATGCTGACATATGCAGGCAGTATTTCACATCATTCAATATTGTCAACCATGTCAATATGAGCTGACGTCAATCAACAGCATTGATATTGTTTTTGCTCTAGCACAGCTGTTCAGGGTACATACCATCTGTGTCGTGAGCAACACCCGTGCAAATTGATGGTGAAATGCTAATAAGGATTAAGTTAAAGCATTCAATCAGGAAACATAAGTTCCCTCCATGGTTCGTTAGCAGGATAAAACCACCCCGAAAACCCTAAGTAATCGAAGCTAGATAGGTACTTGGCAAGATTCAATTAAAAATCTTAGTTTTCAAACAAACCCTGATCTATTTTCACTTTTGAATTCCAAGAATCGAATCTACTACTGTTTGTTGGTGGGAAGCCATTAATGAAATCACAGAGGTGGTCTTATTAGACATAGGAATTCTATTCCAAAGATTTTAGGCTAACAGAAATTCAGTTATGTTAACCCATGAACCCTTGGCATAATTGCTGAATAAATTGGGTTGACGGATTACAATACCCTACCCCAAGACACATCCTTGCTGAAAGTAGGGTGTTCATATAAAAAGAACTGAAACTTGCAAAATAATGAATTAGCCCAATCTGTATGACCTTTATTAGATTTGCTACATGGAGATAATTGATATCAACAAGGTTAAGGCTATTCTGTATCAAGCGTCAAACATTCCCTTATAACTACTGATAGTTAGATATTTAACCCTGATTTATCTTAGCAATACAAAACACAAACACAATCTCTATCTCGATCCATAGACGTCGACATGTGCATACTCATTACCAAATGTATAAACAAAAATAACCATCACATCTCCAAAATCTGCCAGGTAAAACCCACACAGGTTTAGGGCTATGCGATGAAATGATCTGCATAATGCAGCCTAATATATTATTAATACTGGGCCTTAAATTTGCTTTTCCCATAATTCCTAGTTAAGACATGATCACGGTTAAGAATAAACGCAACGAGTTCACAATTACCACAGTTTAACATATTAGCCGGATCTTCATCTGCTCGTTCAAAAGGTCACAAGTAAAATAAGGATCATTTTCCATACCTGGAATTTTCGACCTAGATTCCACAAAACCTTTGTCGAAAACCTGCATGAGGTTCACTATTTCACCCAGCCATCCCCATCAGAAATGACCGAAATGTACTCACCAATCACTGCTTTTCGGGC
>JAQIXS010003899.1:0-16700 GCA_034700785.1 Rossiulus vilnensis | reverse complement strand
ATAACTCGAAATTCGGATAAGTCGAATATTTTTGGGGGTCCCCTGCGACTTCGAGTTATCGAGCTTTCACTGTAAATTAGAAACGTTTAATTTATTTAATATTAACATTTTTGACTAGAAACATTATGCAAAGCAATTCAGCACAAATTGAGCTATTAACTTAATTTTTTTGTTTAAATATTCATTTTACTGTACATTGTTTTAGGCAATTGTTTGAAGAAAAATAAATAATTCTAAGACAACTTACAGAAAACCTTAATTGAAAAAAGCGCTTTTTGTACATTTTTCTTAGAATTCGTTTTTTTTTAATAAACTGCCTTTGTAAATGAATGCAAGATGAATTGAATAGTTCAACGTGTGAAGAACAAAAAATTAGCTAGTTCTGAACATTTTCTTACAATTTTTTTTCTTTACTTAAATTACGGGAAATTTTCAGTTTTGAAACAACAACCAAGTGCATTATACACATTATACTTAATTTGTTCTGCATAATGTTTGTTTTTTATATTTTATTTATAAGTAATTTATTCGATCAATAGTGAATTGCAGGATAAATTTGTTAGAACATGTTTTTTTGGAGTCAAATTTCACTCATAGAATACTTTTTGTGACAAACGCAGGATGCTGACGTCATAAGAGAAATGACTGGATTATTTTCAAAGCTCGCATCATTTATCAGATGACATTCTCCTTTGCATTTTAACTATTTTCAGTAATTCAGTATGGATGTCATTGTCGTTGTCCTCAATCTTCCATTTACTGCTTGTTGGCTTTATGACAATACGGTATGCCAGTTTGTATATATTACCCTAATGGAACATTCTTGGCATATTTTCCAAGATGACAAATGATTTGCTATAATTCTACATGTCTGAATGAACAAAGAATCCCAATAAAGCTGAAAACAGCGTATTTTCCATCTCTTGTAAAAATCTTTTAATATGTTTATTACGTGCATTCCAAAAATTAAATAATTCCATCGGCTTGCTGTTTGAACTTCAATTAAACTTGAGTTTCCAATTTAGTGGCAAACAGTATTGCTAACAAATAAAGCTTTGAGATCATTTATTGCAAATGCTTAATCTAAAATGTAAATGAAATGTCTTAAACAATAATTGAAAACAATTTGCGTAACAAACGTAAGAGCTACAGAAATATTAATAAAAATTGAATTTAAACCGGTAGTTTACTGTAGCTTTTTTTTTGTCTTAGTTTAATTATTTTTCCCTCACGAAAATCAATGTCATCCATAGTGCCTCAGATATAACTCACAAAAAGATGTAATATTAATCTGTAAGTATTATTTTACATGTAGATTACGTTTAAGAATTCACATTATCATGATAATCTTCCTATAATTTATATAAAAGAAATACTTACGCATTATTTTCATTCTCATTATGAAGTTACTAAAATATAATTTACTAAATTATTCATAACTAAAGTTTATTACAATGCAACGTGGAAGTTATGTACGTAATTAAACTCATTATATAAATTTCCTCATATTTAACGTTGGAATTTGGTTATGGCACATTATTAAAGTGAAACAACAAGACGAACTAAATTATTCTTGGTTTACTTAAGCTTACTATAGTAGTTAATTTGTAAGGTGAATATTTCTGACAGTTTTGAAACGAAAATTTAATGTGATGGAAACGACGTACGTTAATCCGATTATTTTCTCATTTCTATTTTTCTGTTTTAATTGAAAGACATAACATGTTTTTGATACAACTGCAGTGGAAAGTTCGTTTAAAAACCATGTTCTAAGAAATTAAGGGCTGGTTGCACCAACAAAATATAAGCAAAACCCAAGGTAAACCTCTAGTTAACTAGGGAAATGCATTGCACCACAGCAGGTTAGAAAATAAACCATGGGTTAATGTTAATCCATTCAATAGGCAGGGTTAACCTAAAGTTTGTATTATAATTACATTTTTCAAAAATTCCTAACTGCAACATGTTATTTCCATGATAACTATAAGTTGGGTTTAAACCTCTATAACAAAATAGTGCAGCAAAACCTACTACCCTTAGGTTAACTTGTGATTATAGGTAACCCTAGGTTAGCTAACCTTCCATTTAACCTAGAATGGTGCAACCAGCCCTTAAAAATTTAAAAACCTCGATTTTACGACACCAAATCCTGTGAACAAATCCTAAGAAATTCAGGTGAATTGTACGGAATTTTGATTTTATTTAGTTGAGTGCTAAAATTAACAAATGCCGGATACGAGTAAAAAGCATGACATTCCGGGTGCCATTTGCCATGCTGAATATTACATTTTCAATATTTATGAATTTTCTGGGGCCCAACCCTGTGTGAGCTGTCTGTTGTCGACCTGCTTAACTTACCAGAGATGAAATGCACCGTGACATTTTTATTGCGCTTTTTTATGCATTTTATTGCGATGCTTTTTTTTTGTGTGTGCCAATTAAGTCCACGGTGGGCTAGGTTCCAAAAGGCTGCCTCTGGATTTTCAGCTCATGTAATAATCATAATTGTCAACGCATTCGTAAGATGGGAATGGGATTGGCATCATTCACGCGTCACAGGCCTTGAAATGCTAGGGTGAGGAGAGTGCCCTAACTTCATCATCATCCCTTATCAGCGAATTTCATGTCTGTGCAACGTAATCCTAGAGTTAAACCCAAAGCCAATTTAGATTTGCACCCTAATTAATTCCTGGCGAAATTAGAAGAGCTAGCGATGACGCAGCTGTCAACAAACTTTCATTACGAATTGCAAATGCAAGAAAGCAGCCAAAGATTGCGTTCAAATGTTAACAGTTGATGTCAGTTGTAGAAATCCACGATATCCATTGGGTTTTGAAATGTTAATCCAATGACTTAAAATATTTGATTGACTTTTGGCACAGGGTTTGCTTACGCATTTGAATCATAGTGGATAATTTATTTCTTTTGTTTTTAATTTATTTCTCATTTTAACATCTGTTAAACAAATTAATAAGAATACAATATGCATTTGTTTAAACGTTTAAAACTTGCATATCAACTGATACATGTACATACAAATATATAAATTTATATAAACCTTTATGTACATATTTCAAAACTCGGTTTTAAATTGTTTCCTGAAACAATGCTTCCCTTTTTGAAGATATTAATAAAATTAGAAAAGCAAAATTAAAAATAAGGTTATAAATAATCTAAGAATACAAAGTAAAATTTAAAATAAGATTGCTATTTTATATTTTTTATTGTTTTTTAGTAACTTTTTCATTCAAAAGTATACCTTAAAGTAGATTTTGCATTTTTTAACCTTTCTTAATCGTATAGTTTAATTTTTAAAATAACATTTTTATTGTGTTTTTAAAATCATTTGTATACTTTTCTAACAAAAAAATGAACTAATAGCAATTTATTTTTACATTTTATCTATCAAATCGGGTATAACGTTTGAAATTGTGCAAAGTTATCTGTAACTCTTTGTTCATTTTAAGTGCATTCTAAAATAGCAAAATTTATCAAGTCTTAATTTAAAATTTTCGATACCTATTTATTTACTGTCCAGGAATAACTAGCTTCTTTATTATGTTTGTCCATAATTAATTGGGGAAATAATTTTGATCAACTACAAACACACATTATTTTTTTAAACCAAATCGGCTTATCAATAATGCAATAATGAATATGATCAAAACATTCTATAACATCACCCATGAATTTATTTATTTATTTTTGTATAAAAGATGCCAATTTCCTGCGTTATCTCCTCGCTAAAAACGTTTTGAATAATAGAACCCTTGATCGTCAAATTAGGAACAATGTTCTATAAATATATTTAAATACAAATAGGAATGGCCTTACTTTAAAACGAAATTTGGTTTTGTGCATGTATATTTATAGGCAATTTTGAAAAATCTCCATATAAAATGCATCACGATGTTTTTTCTTTTTCTCATTATCGCGTTGTTTCGCTCATAGTTTATTCTCACCTTTTAAAATATTTAGAAACGAATTTAATTTTTGTGCCTCGAGACAAGTTATAAATTGAAGTTTTATTTTAGCATAAATTTATCTATCCTCTAAAGAAGCTAACTTTGTAATCATGCTTAGCTACACAACACAAATGCTTGCATTGTTTGCTGTATCCTTAGGCGTAGATAAATTATTGTAGTGTAAAATATGGTAAATTTTAAAGCTCTTTAACTACAACATACAAACGGTCTTCTTAAGAAATGTACATGCAATTTTGCATACAGTACTAATAAAATGGATCATTTTAAATTTTACTAGATAAAAGTTTAGAAAGGGTGAAGAAACAATTTTGAATGGATTTTCACTTCAAAGGAATAAAAATTATGCCAAAATAAGATGTTTTGAACTATGTTGTTGTAGCATATTATGTGTTCTCGCTTTATAAATAAATCTATAAAGCGAAAGTGAGAAAACTCGAAACTACGCATTTCTCTAGAAAGTGAGCGAATATAGAAATTCAATATTTTTGCCCTGGTGATACAAGACTTATTTATTTAGTGTTCAGCCCTATTTTTTCCAAGAAATTGGAGAAAAAAATGTTTTCTATGTTGAAAGTATGAAATCTTCCTCTGTTCTTGCCCGAATGGTATTTGCAGATCTGTAAAACGTATACAAAAATCCGTGAAAATTGCACGTTTTCGTCCTGGTGACATATATATTTCAAGACTGACGACGTTGGCCCAAGACCATCTATGCTCGAATCCTAAAGATTAGGTATGTTTTGATAGCATGGCGGTCTTGTTTATTTAAGGGGTTGTGCAAGGAAGCATTCGTTATAACATGGATTTGTAGGAAAATGTCAGTTTTGCTTGATAGAGAAAAGTCCCTTATTATCAAAGACTTCGCCATATTTGAGGAGACAAACTAAAGGAGTACACAGCAAAATCGTAAAATATAATTATTTTGACAATTATCCTGCCTTGTGTTTCAGATCATCAAGTGCAAGATTTGGAAACTAAATTTAAAATTGATAAAATTGTATTCACTATTTAAGGACTAAAACTATTTTGTTTGTTTTCCTAACCTTTGATGACCTTTGATGAACTGAAATTACAACGTAGTTATAGGTTTATCAAAGACTATACACACGTTAAGTGAACAATCTCTGCATTTCTAAATATTTATTCTATTGGGTATAATCTGATTAAAATGTTTTAAAAAAGTCAAAAAATTAATTGCTACCATTTTTTAAAGACGGTCCTAACATTAAGCCGAAGCAATGAAAATTAAACATCGTTGCAATATCTCACTAGAATAATTATTACCCTAATCTTAGAATTAGTTTAGTCATTTCACCAACAAATAACATTTTATAAGGTATCATTTTGTTGTTGTTAAATCTGCTTTGCTAATCTGTTTACAAATTTTAAAAAATCCAAAAATAATTGGTACCATTTTATTAGACAAAAATAAACTGAACTCTTAATATAACTAAAATGTTACTAAAAATGAATTATTTGAAGTCATTTCACCAACGATTATTTTGTTATGGTCTGTTTTGTTTTTGTTTAAAAAATACATAAGTTGTCAAATAAATCATAATCGTCTTTAGTAGCACAGAAAGCTAACAAACAAACGAAAACGGGCTTTTACGGTCAATCCAAGCGGTCAGAGAAAGAACATAATTTGGGCCGACAGTGATAAAATACTGCATCAAATAACAAGATTATATTTCTTTTAATATCTGGATGAAACATGATCTTAAAAAAACACTTCCACTGACGTCAAAGCTGTTGACCATTTTGCGCTTTTTGTTCTTGTGAGACAAATCTAAATAGGCGTATTGGATTGCTAGCTAGCCTTTTTCATTTGATAGTCTCAGATGACTTTTCTGTCAATATTTTATTTTCACAGCTGTGCCTGGGAATTTCAGTGTAAATTGTTAAAAACGGTCGCCTGTTGGAAATTTTACCTGATAATGGACAATACCTTTGCCTTTGCTCTTTCAAGAGAAAATAAGGATAAGGGGATTAGAGCTCACAAATCAATTGTTGACTTTGTCGAGCTTTTCGACCAATAGATCTTTCTATTGATCTCTCCAACGCCATTTCAAATTGTTATCATTACCAAGTGCGTGAAAAATGGGTTACTATAGAAACTTCCATGCATATCCCTTAGGATTCAAAACAAAAATACACACGAAAGGAACTCTGACGTGAAATTAAAATATAAAAAAATGAAAGTGAGAAATACTAATGCTTAAGATTTTTTGTCATCGACTCAAGTCACAAATGATGCATCACAAACAGTTTTTGAGTCAAATAAATGTAGAAAATCTTGAAGTTAAAGGAGATCTACTGCAATTTTCATTTTTATAAAGTTTCACAGCATATCTGATGCCGATTTGATAACAATTGAGGTCTTGAACATATTTTTTTGGTATTTAATTGTTAAATATCAGTATTAGCATACTTCTGAATGAGTCTTAAGTTTACACGTATGCTTAATTTAGCCTACTGATTCAGTACTGTACCCTTGATCAAACATCTAAATTTAAAATTACACAAGAATCGAGCTAAGTGCAAGCCAGCTAGGGCGCTGTAGCTAAATGTAGCTCTTTTTCGTGAACTTTTTCCGAGAAAAACACGTCTTATTTGAGAAATCGATGATTTCCGCGAAATAATAACGATTTCTTGAGAAAGACAGAAATGCCTACTGGCAGTAATCTATTATTGAGAACTGTGAAAACAACAGGCTTTAAAATGCTTTCGATCCTTTGAACGCCTTGTTTCAAAAACTAATAAATCCCATTTTACCCGGAAGTTATCAAAAATCTATTATGGTAATTTCTTGAAAGCTGAAAGTTATACTGCATCAGTATGGTTCATCATCATCTCTTTGCCAAAAAAAAAATATATCAAGTGATCGGAAACTGCAAATTATCAAGCTGTTTATCATAGGTTGGATTAATTTAAGATCCTGGAAAAACCTTTTTTCAAAAAACACTAAAAAATAAGAATAAATAAAAAATAAAGGCAATGGTGCTAATTTACCTGAAATAACAGGCTTTTAAAAAACTTCCTATTCTCTGAACGTCTTGTTTCAAAAACAAGTCAATCCTAATTTATCCAATCTATGATAAACAGCTTGATAATTTGCAGTTTCCGATCACTTGGTTATTTCAGGGTGTCTTAATTTGAGGTTCATATATAATTTTACATATTCCGTGAAAATGTCATGACCTATTTCGATGTACATGTACAGTAATAAAAAATTCGATTTACAGAGTTGATATTTTTTGTGATTTAATTTTAAGTATTTCAAACTTTCTTTCTAAGGAGGTGTCAATGACATTCTCCAGACTACCGAAGTGGTCCATGCGCAATAAATTAACCCCTAAGATCGATCTATACATTATGCAGTGTACATTTAAGTGAAGTTTTAATTATACCAAAATATATTTAAAAATGGCCTGTCAGGCTCATCGTTTTGTTCGCAGATTCTGTTCAAATAATTCTCCACGTTTATATTTTAAATTTGTAAATACGTTTCGTTTAAAAATATACAGAATAAAGAAATAACATGGGTTGATGGGATTACACCACTCTACCACACGACGTATATTTACTGACAGTAGAATATTGAGTTGAATTTTAATTTCAACTATGGGGAACCCAAGAGGTGAAAATCAGACCTGTTAACCTGTAAATTAAATGCTGTTGCTATTTAACCTGTACTTCATCTTTAATTCGCCAAACCATAACCCACTGAACTATCGAATTTTCAACATTAATCAATCTTTGAAAAGTAGAGGAGGTTAGATTCCTTTTGCAAAAGCCATTCATAGTTTGGTTGGTCATGTGACCGTTTGCTCGCTTAAAATTGACATGACGTTGGTCGAACCCTTAAAGTGCATCGTAACCTTTAATAGTATTTGCTCTGTATTGTTTTCATGCTTTCACCAGGCCAAAAACTCGTGTTTTATGGCAACTTTTTAGTTTATTTGGGCTCTTTAGTAATGGGCAGGGGCTGAAACGCTGGCGATATTTAGCCAAGTTTATTATCTGTATGAAAGAGATGTTTTTCCTCTCTATGAACATAAATTTGCGCTTAATAGTCAAGGACAAAACTCGGCAGTAAAGAATGATGTCTCCCGAGCTACATAAAACCGTAATAGGGATTAAAAGAAGTCCGAAGCCGAGAAAAACCGGCTTTGTGTTTTACTTAACTTGAATTCCTGATGAGACTGGTGCCCCAGGGACGCGACATTGGACGCCAGCTAAAGCTACAAAAATGCATTTTAAGGTAGCGACACTTGCCAGGACGAAAATCCTGTATTTTTGTGGCCAATCCCAGATGTCCGTTTCAAGCCGAAGACAAAAATATCTAAGCGAATTGCACGCAGGCAGTACAGTACAAATTGCATGTAAAAAAAAAAATCTTGTTTGGTTTCCATGTTTACGCTTGGGAGAGTGTAAACACTGGTTATGTAAAACCCCATTTCGCATCTTTGCCCACCTTGACATTTATAACGCCATTCATCGTGATCTAGAAAATGCATAATTTGGGTTGCAATTCAACGATATAACCCCGATATCTTTATTGGCGTTTAGCACGCTCGATGCGAAAGTCACGGTTGGGCTAAATACTGTGTATATGTCAAAAATGAGGTTTACTGCATGGATCTAGTAATCCTAATAAAAAATAAACAGAAATAAGAAAAACAGGCTTCGTTGATTCACGTGAAAATTGCACAAAGGGCGTTCACCACAGTCCCAAATTACACGTTTAATTTTTATAACTGTCTCCATGGCAACCAAAACAAGAGCTAATTGCTAATGCCGTATTAATATATACTGCACGTCTTTTTATGGATAGATCGAGGTCATGAGCTAACTAATTAGACAGTCAGTACGAGATGAGAGTACTGTCTGGAATGCTCGATAGATGGCGCTGGTGTTTTAAATAGGTCATCCATCACTCAAAAATGTGTTTACGTGTTGTTATGTCTACAGTATATTCCTGTAATGCAGGACGCATGCATAGAATGAATTGTTTATTTGCACCGTTCTCCATGGTGTCTATAAATTATTCACCAAATTATAGACCTACATGTACAGTATGTGTCAATGTACTTTGTTATGTAGTAATAACTAATGAGCATTATTTAAATGTTACACATTGTGTGTAATAGCTATCCTTGTTAATATTTATGGTTTTTAGGATTAGCTAACTGTTTGCCTTGATGGCATTGATATATTAAAAGTCCTACAGTCATTGAATTCTTTCAAAAGTCAATATGTTATCGTATTTTTAGAAATTTAAATACATGTACATTTTTACTAAAAGTCAGTCAATACGTAAAGTAATTGCCTCTTTCAGTTTTTTAGTTGTGCGCTAACATTGTTTAATAATTCTTAACACTATATGCTAAAACATTTACAAACGTTATTGATTTTTAACTGCCAAATCCTATAGATCCCAAAAGAAAAAAGAATTGAATTTATTACATACATGCAGATTGATATAATATTTCAATTCAAAATGCATTTCAATGCATAAATAAAAACTACATGTCTCGATTTGAATGCATTTCTTTTGCATATGGCCAGTACTTTAAATAAATTAAAATAAAAACTAAAATTAGGGCAAACTGCCGCAGGCATGCCATTACGCTTTCGAAAATGAGCGTTTTTTTTATTATGGAAGCATAATTTTCTCATAACTGTTTAGTACAATTTTGACGTATGAATTTAATAATATCAAGAAAAACATGAAGAAATCCATATTCGAAATTGCTTTTACAGTGTAGTATTTATGAATGAAACCTTTCATGAAATGCCATTTAAGGTTAATTTCACCATCATTAATTATAGCATATTAGTTGATTGGTTGCCAACTCATTGTTACATCGATGAGAAACTCGCGAAATCAACTAAGTAGAAATCTCAGAATCTCCTAATAATTTTTTTCCTTCAAAGATAAACTCATGAGCAATGACACATCATCAATCAAAGTGTTTTCAAATCCCTTCGAATGCGTCATTCCTATTAAAAAGGGTTTTTCTTCTTCACAAAAGCTTTTTTTTATCCTTTTCATGTAATATTGGGCTTCGTTACATGCACTTAAGTTTTGGATTAGAAATCTAAACATTGCAATCTTGTAAATGTTTTTATGTGGCAATTGCGCTAAAAAAAGTTTGAATGATAGTCATTTAAACCTGTTTCAGAAAACTCTTACATAAGTGTAATTTGCTCTTTCGCAAAAGTTAATGCAGCTGTCCGTTATTTAATTCTGAGGATTTTTTTGCGTTTTTTCAAATTTGTTCCCTAAATCTATTTTTTTCTTCTAAATGTAGGATAGATGAAATGAGACGTAGATAACTAAAATGACATAGCAAGCAAACATCTACGAAGGCACGCTTAGACGAATAATAATGTTCCAGTAGGCCTTGATTTAAATTGATCGTTAAGGTCACTTTAATGGTCGTCAAATTAGCATTGCGGTCATTTGTTTTGATGACTGTGGTAAAACCAAAAGTCGAGGAAAATCAAAGTATTTCATGACTTAATATATTCATCCGATTCAAACAATATTTTTAAACTGATACTTCTATTGCAAATGCGTTAATAACCATATTCAAAATCTTTAAAAATTTGAATCCTTATGAAGCCAATCATTTAACATTACCCTAGTCAAAAGATCAGTATATCACTATATCACATAACATCACTACGATAACATTGTTGATATCACTATATACAGAATTTATTTGGACTATTGATTTCAGTCTGCTTACTAATATAACTTTTAATTTTTTTAAAAAATAATATCACCACATATCAGTGTATACATGTATATCGAGTCAGATCACAAGAATATGGTAAATTTAAAAGTTAGCCTTGGGTCTGTTTATTTGTGGACACGATTTGCCTTTAAAAGCTCCTGATTTCTTTTAAGAAATTCTTGTTAACACCAGGCCAATGGTCGTCTGCCTTCTTTGTATCGGTTTTCTTAGAAACGGAATCGGGCGATTTTTTCCGGATGATAACTGGATTTTTTTTTCTCGCCAGGGTTCTGTTGCTATTTCTGGGGCAATTTCTGCGTAATGCCAATGTAAACTCGGGCCTCATTAAGCGAAATTTATTTTCTGCTGCTTTTGTTGCAACGAGTGAATGATGTTTTTTGGTGCGTGTCCAAGATACACTCTGCTGCGGCTCGTTGTACGTGTGAGGGAAATGGCAAAAAAATTAAAAAAAAAATCCCCTCAATATTCCAAATGAATTTAGACGTTCATTCAGGTACGCGATATGGAAACGAAGCCGAAATGTTTTTATGTATTTTTCTTGGCTTTAAAAGGCTATTTTACGTCCTCGTAATTTTTGCGCTCGTGAAACTTGCAATATTTCTTGTAGGAAAATGCATACATGTACAGTGTGTGCCCCAAAAGTAAGTGCGATATTTGCATATTACTTCCGTAATTCAGTTATAAAGGAAAAATTCCAATTCCTCGCCTTAAGTATGTATCGAATGTCCTAATTAATATCGAAAAAATACAGTTGCAGCATCAGAGTGACTGAATTAGTCAATTATTTTAACAAAATGAAAGTTTGGTTATTGCAAAAATGTTGAAGTAATTTTTGATTGTCTACAAATATATTTTTGTATGGAAAATTTTTGTTTAGAAAACGTGATCCGCAATCATTGAGATGCCAAGATCATTGAGATTTGAGGATGAACCTGCAAGAATGCATTGGCAGTAATAATATTTGCTTTTACTCTTGAGAAAAAAGTTGGAATGGTTTCGTATTGACTCTTCTGGGACTGATCAGCAGTGACCATCACAAATGAGGAGTGACTTTTAATTTCGAGGCAGAAAAAATCATGATCACGCAATTTCGTTTACAGTCGGATGCGATAATAACCAAAAAAAATCCTGTTAAAATGACGTAATCCTTCTTGCTAACAACAAGCCATGACAAACGTCTCATCTAATTGCGTCCAGAGGAAATGTATTTTCCCCTCTGAGAAATTGGCTGAAGTCAGTTTCGCCGAGGTTACGTCATAAATCAACTGGAGGCCGTCTAGGGTGCTTTTTATCAGGACCCTAATTCAGCAAAAAAATGCCCCAAAGAGTGATTTGTTTTCGAAAAAGTCATGTTTGGACGTTACTTCGTGCTCTCTCTCTCTCCCGATTGAATTTTTTTCCCAATCAAATAACCTGAAGATTTAAACGTTTTTAAGACTGAAAGTTCATCATTGGCCCAGTCAGTACTAGAATGAAATGGCGAAATACATGTATGTAGATATTTTATCAAAATCCCATTTTTCAGAGAACGTGAGACAACTATACCAGCTATTAAAGTTGAACAATCAAAAACATTACGAGCGTTTCTGCAATTTTATGAAAAATATATTTTGGAATATACGTGTGTGTAGGAAAATGAATTCCTTTCTGTATCATTTATAGTTAAAGTCGTCTGATCCATAGAGAAATGCAAACATTCCGCTTTACATATAACTGTAAACGTCTTATTACTGTTGAATAGCTCACTTTTTGCATTCAGAATAATAAAATGCAAATCAAGTATTCACATTTCAAATTAACGTTTTTAAATTCGCTTTTATTAGAAATAAATCGTGTAAAACGAAAAAGATTGTCAGCAAAAATTTCCTATGAGTGTGTGTGGGAAGGGGAGGGGAGAGGGGTTTAATTCACAAACCCATGATATTTTTTTTGAATGTTTATATTGTTTCTTAAATAACTTTAAATTTAATTTTTTTTGTGAAACAAGATATTAAACATGAATCCATTGTAGTTGGAATGGTCACTACTGGTCAGTTCCATATTGGTTTGAAATTAATATACTGCACCAAATTTAAAATTTAACAAGATTGAAATATGTTGAGAAGGGTCTTTGAGCCATTACCCAGAAATTTCTAAAATTGATTAGTTGGTAACTAATCTAAAGACTATATACTATGCGTGTATCTTTAAATAAAAAAGGGTATAGGGATGAATCTTAAATGCTATTTCAAACGCATTGTTTTTTGAAAGGCAGACGTTTAGCCACCCAAGTCCTTTGACTCTATTTATTGCGAAGGTTTTGTTTATCATCGTCTATTTCGTCTGAGAGTCAAAACCCAACCCAGAGGTTAATTGCACCGATGGATTTGCCAATGCTTCTGTTTCAACCAAGACCAGTTCGACTTATTCAAACTCTTACTTGATGCCATTTCTGGCATCCTTGCGATATTTAAGATTTGTCTCTGGCGCCACCATGTATTTGAAATGTAGCAAAATAGGCGACACATTTTAGCATCAAAGTAGGTTAGTGCAGCCGCGTGCAAGTTTTAATAAGGTAATCAGAGCTCTCTGAATCCCTCGGGGATTTAGTGCTCGACCAAAACAAAATTAGCTTAAAATTTCCAGTTTAATGCTTCGTGTATCTTGAGCTTCTCTGTTTACATTATTCCCGTTTATTTTAGATTTGCCATCACGCTTACTGTAAAACCCAGTCAAGAAATTCTTTTTTTTCCAAACTTAAATATTTTGACAGGCAGCAAACCCACTGGCTATTGATCTATGTCTGTTTTGACTTTCGATTGTGCTTTTTTCATTTCTGCTTGGATTACATCCAGCATTTGCTTTTGGCAAGTCTACCTTACAATCTCCATAGACTTAAAACCGCCTAGCAGACTGATTCATCTTGCTTCACCCACTTAGCCTGGCAAAGTGTTAATGAATCTTTTTTTTTGTGTGTGGAGAAATACGATTGCTTGAACTAATATATTCGTTAGTTATATATAGACGTGTGCCAAAACGTTCTTAACCCTTCTAGCTGCCAGATTAGGTTTTACAACATCAGTTTCATTGTTCTGTTTATCATGTACTTCACAGCGTGGTTTGGTTAGTGAATTATTCGCGAAGAATTCGCGAAATTCTTCGTATATGAACGTCATAACTAATATTTTAGCGGTTCGGCTTTAATTAAGAACACTGAACGAGTAAGTTTTAAATCTTATTTTATGCCTAGCTAAGTAAATTAACATTCATAAATGCATGGATTATGTAGTTTATCATCGTGATCCTTAGAGCGGGTCTCTTAATTCCGTTAATTTTTTACGTAATATAATGTGTTATCGTGTGCATTTTGTGCTGTTTGTCTTGAATGTTTATCATTGTAGACATTAAGTGTATATACTTGCATCGAAAATGGGAAGATATTATTAAAAATATTTCTCTTCAGATATACTTAAAAAATATGTTATCATTACTAGGACATCTATCTACTAAACAAGTTGTGAAATTATAAAGCGATACTTTACATTTTTTTAATCATGTATTTTCTAATCACAATAATTTAAAAAAAAAATTGAATTGTACTTGAAAATGTACTTGAGGTTTTTTTCAAAATAGTTCCGTAAAAATAAATACATGTATATATATTTTAAATTTCATTTTTCAGATTTGGATAGATTCGAAAGTGGATGATAAAGCTGAATCTTGGGTTAGGCGACATTTGGAAATACTAAGGTATGCACATTTTTATGATACTTTCTGGTTATCTTATTCATTTCAATGTTTTAATTTGTAAACTTTAAATGAAATTTTTAACGAACAACATTTGAGTCGAAAAACTGCGCAATTTTCCTCCACTTTTTCATTGGTTCATTATAAGCACACAGACGTCGTGGATTCACGTATTAATCATGGTTGAGATTGTCATTTTTAAAATGCAATTGCTTTTTCAAGACACCGTTTCCCCACACACTCTTCTTCATTGTGTATTTTTCCTCAATCCAACAACAATTTCATCCTGCGTGAACACAGTGAATCCTTAACCCTGATTGCGCAAACAACATGTTTAGTTGGATGTCGATTGCGGTTGATTCTGAGTGAGTACTGAAGCGAGTCATTATTGGATTTAATGTCGGAATTACAGTAGGTAAAATGCTGGTCGCGATGCAATATTACCTAGAAAACACAACCGAGCCTCCGGATTTAGATCTAAATTTGGATCAAAATGGGATTTATAGCAACGAAGTTTGTTGTTAACTTTCTTATTTGTCAATATATGCTAAGCTGTTTATTCTGGCGACGAGTATTTGAATGTACGGTTTATTTGCATTTATGAAATAAGTTTAGTTAGTAGAGCCAGGCAGTTAGGTATCAAAATTAAACTCTAGGTTGGTCGTGAAACGCTCTAGGAAAGCCATTATTATACATGTACAAGTATGCAACAACAAATGGCGAATTGATTGACTCCCTTATAACACCCAACCCCAATAGCTTCGTTGAACCAGATTTCACCTAAAAATTGTGCATCATCACCTGCGACTAATAAATTCCACCTAGCCTTACTTGGATTATGGACAGGAAGTGACTCACCACCATTTAGTGCAGGGAAACTTAACTCCGTCTGCTGTCCTATATAACAACATCTAGTCGGTATTTCTGGTCAAAATTATCCCAATAGCTGTTACCCTATAATTCGTGAAACTGTATGCATGTGTGAAAAGTGTCCACACATTCGTTCCTAGTTCTTGATATATTGCCAATTACAGTGTATTTCAATGAGGTAAATTAAGAAAAAATAAGTTAAGGGTTTATATATGTACCATAATGTGAGTTCAAGGTTCTGGATAATTACGCAAGCTGTTGTTATGCATCGGAAGAAAAGAGTAAACATGTTTTCGGTGACGAATCCGCATAACAAAATGCCAAAGTAAAAATAGTCATAAAAATTAACAAATTATCATAGAGCTATAGTTATTATGTGCTATGTATTACAATGTATAGGCAATTCTAGTCTAATGCAAACTATGAAACAACCAAAAGGATGTCTTACTCCTTTAGTGCGGTGAATTTGTTGTTTTGTAATTATATTTTTTGTATTTTGTATTTTCTCATTACAATAACTCAGTATCAAAGATGTGGCCCCGTTTTACATAATGCCACATTTAGTTACATAAACTCAGTCACAGTTTCAAGAAACCATCGATGTTGAGTTTAGGAAATTCGTCTTAATTTGCGAACTTCAGGAAAAACCGCAGTTTCGGTTTCTCACAAGCTTACGCTGAATTAAGCACTCTAAAAATAAGCACCGAAGGCGAAACCAAATCAGTCTTGAATAATTTCAGAACCGAACTGATATATATAGTCCAAAATAAAATAAAAAACCTTGCATTCTAAAATACCACCACATTCTAGAATTCAAATTTCTAGCGCGAGCACCGGATCGCGCGCATTCAAAACAAAGAAGGAATTGAAAGAATTGGTTTTATTTTATCAATCCAGTAGCACCAGGTATTACTTTTGTTTTGAAATACATGTACAGTAGGTTTGTCAGCACCCTGTAGTTTTTTTCTATTTCTATCACGTAAGCTACAGTACGTACTTTCCGCTAACGGCACGCACGCACCGGGTCAATCGCAAATGCGAGGCATTTTCGTAGTGGAAGGCTTTTTTGTTAAAGCCGAGTAGTTTGTGTCAATACGAAATCTGGCTGCTCGATGCAATAAATCGATGAGGACGCTGATTTCGGAGCGAGCACTCCATTTTCGTTTGACACGTTCCCCTCCCAGTGACCCCCAACTCGTCTTTTTCCGCCATTGAGTCTCGAGAGAGTTTTCATCGCTCAGCTAAATCTCGCCTCACTTCATAACCATCTCCGTGCAACTCTCAACGTCCGTCAGTCTGGCTCGTTTAGGAAGCAACCCTTTTTTTTCTTCTCATTTTTCAAGCATTTCTC